>JBBBDQ010001834.1:1247500-1432500 GCA_037127315.1 Ascarosepion bandense | reverse complement strand
TAGACGATGGTAATTGACGTTGCATTTAAACTCTTGAAGATTGTATCTATCAGGAAAGCAAGTATACGGAAAAAAGTTCCACAGGCGGGAAGTGTGAGAAAAGAAACTTTTGGAGCAGAATTGGCGGTTACATTTGTCTATTTTGACGATAAAACGGTGGGACTTTGATGCCAATCTAGTACCACGGAACATCAGAGAAGCTCGTCAGATTAGAAGCCGTGAAAATATTTGTAGAAAAGACAGAGAGCAGCCACATCCCATTGGGGAGAAAGTGGCTGAAGGTGAGCTGCCAAGTCAGGATCAACTACGTTACTGATCTTCCTTTATAACCGGATCACGCTACCAGATATGGCAGTAGTATTCAATGTACGGATGAATGATAGATTTATAAATGTACAAAATCACGAGCAAAATTTTCTGGCCTGACAAATTAACCCAACCTTTACTAGTGGTAGATGCAACTATAAATTCGATGTAGTCGTTACAATTGAGGTTGGTTAAGAGAGTGAGGTCAAGGGAGTGAAGTGTGTTGTTTTCTAGGAGACAAGCATCATCCATACTGATGGAAGATAGGAAAGTTTTTCTATGGTGGTTAAAGGAGAGCAGCTTCGTTTTAGTAGCATTAAAATTTACGAGTCATCTCCTATTCTCTTCCAGCACAGATTAGAGGTTCTTTTCAAGAGCAGCAGCGTAATTTATTTTAGTGGTTCTGACTGATTTTTTATTGAGACGGGAGTAAATGGTGGTTTCATCTGCATAGATGTCTACTTGGAAACTGATTGCATCATGAAGATCATTGATGAAGTTCAGAAAAAACGTAGGACCTAGGAAAGAGGCTTGAGTGTCGCCTGTATTTGTATGAAAGCTTGCCCGTTGAAAACACTCTCTTTATTTCATGATTTGATAGAAATGATTGGATTAAATAGAACAACTGTTTAGAAATACCGTAGCCCTGTAGCTTGCACAGAAGGCCAGTATTCCAAGCCTAAATGCTTGTGAAATACCTAGAGCAACAACTCGTTCTTCGCCGTCCTTATCAAGAGCCTTGTCTATATATTCAATACACCAGCAATAGACCTGGAGAAGCGGAAGCCATATTGTTTGTCAGAGAGTACGTCGTGTGATGTGAGATGAACTATTTCAGTATTAATAGCCTCAAATACAAAAAACGGTAAGAGACTAATAGAGCGATCATTAGAGGGGTCAGAGGGCTTCCAGTGTTTTTAAAAACAGGAACTGTAGAGATGGATTTCCAACAAGCAAGGAGCAGTGAAGCAATAGTTATAGACTTTGGAAAGGACAGGAGAGAGCTCAGGGGCGCATTTCTTTAGGGAAATGACTGGAATTTTATCACCTCCGCTTGTATTATGGGAGTTAAATTTAGAAATTATATTATAGAACAGATTGGGGTTATATATATATATATATGTATATATATATAATTTTTCTTTAATCTGAAGTAGAAGAGTGGGAAGGTAAATTCCAAGAACCTGATCCTAATCAATATTAAAAAAAATTATTTTTAAAAAATGATGCAGGAGGAGAGCTCAATGTAGATTACAGAGCCAATATAAATTAGAGAAAATTTTCAAAATTCAAGGGTGTCGGATGCACATTTCGACATGAGATCTCTAACAGAGATTCCACGTCACTTCAGCGACATTTTTCTGTTCTAAATGGAGAAACCTCCATTTAGAACAGAACAATGTCGTTGAAGTGACGTGGAATCTCTGTTAGAGATCTCATGTCGAAATGTGCATCCGACACCCTTGAATTTTGAAAATTTTCTCTAATTTATACACACACACACACACACACACACACACACACACACACACACACACACACACACATATATATATATATATATATATATATATATATATATATGTCCTTTGACTTCTCGATGCCTGGCTACCTTCTTTTCCTAAGGAAGGACCCCACTGTCTATATTCATGGTCTAGGGGTCTACGTCAGTGAATACCTCCCTCTAACTAGGATGACATCTCTCGAATCCCCAAACTACCCATATATGTGTCTCCGTCTGTCACTTCTCAAATCGGTTAGCTATCTTTTCTTTCTGTACCGTTACCCCTCCTCCTCTAACTACTCCATGGTAGACAGTATCTCTGACAATATAGATAAGGCTACTTTCTCCCATTTATTCGCTAACATATTTATGTTCGGAGATCTTAACTCCCACCATGCAAGTGGTTAGAAAACTCTGTCACTGATTCTGGTGGCATTCCGCCATGAATCTTTGTTATTTCCCAGTCTCTTAGCGTGTGGGGAAATCCACCACTTGTGTTTTTCAGTATCTCTTCAAGATATGATTCTCTACTAGATCTCTGCTTCATCTCTGTACTTGACACTTGCAAAGTCTCACATCTTTGCCTCGTCGTTAAAGCCGATCATACTGTCGTTTCTATTAATATCTCTCTTTACTCCCACTCCTCTCAGGAGCCACCTACCAACAGAATTTCCTACTACTACCAAAGAGCAGACTGGGATGCGTTTCGTGATTTCGTATGCGACGTCCCTTAGGAAAAAGTGTTCAGCTTCCCAGTTGAGGACTGCGCTTCTGAGGTCTCTTCCTTGGTGAAAGCAGGCATTGATACCTTCATGCCGATCAGGAAGTTCCGTCCTAAACCTCATTCATCTCCCTGGTTCTCTCCTGCCTGTTCAACCGCCATTGCCCATAGAAACCACTTCTTCCGGCTATTTCGGAGCCACGCGCCTGACCATAATAGGCGCCTACTTGCCTCTGCTCGTAATGCGTGTAAGAGGATCTTGAATGACGCTCTATCCTTCCCTTAATTTGAGGTCCTCACGGCATCTGTGGACAAGACCGAGTGCTTTTTTCGCAGATTCTAATCCAACTCCACATTTGTCTCGTCTGGAATATCTGCGCCCGACTTCCCTCTTAGAACTGAGGTTCAACTAAAAGATGTTCACATACCTCCCTCTCTGGTATCTAAGATAATCCCAAAACTTGACCCTCATAAGGCGAGCAGAAGTGACAGAACCACTGTCCTGATAAAATGTGCCCCTGAACTCTCCTCTGTCCTCTCTAAACTTTATAATTACTGCCTCTCTGCTTCCTGTTTTTTCGCCTGCTGAAGTCCTATTCTGTGGTTCCTGTTTTTAAGAACTCATAGGAACCCTCGGACCCATCCAATTATCGCCCTATCAACCTCCTACCAATTTTCGGAAAAGTGTTCGAGGCTATTATCTATGCTGAAATAGTTCAACATCCTACTGCCCATTAACTATTCTTAGACAAACAGTATGACTTCCACTTTGCCAGGTTTACTACTAATATGCTAACGACCATCACCGAGTACATATGCCAGGCCCTCGATAATTCCGGCGAAGCTCGAGCTGTTGCCTTGGATATCTCCAAAACTTTTGATAGGGTTTGTCACGCTGGCCTTTTACGCAAGCTACCGGGTTATGGTATCACTGGACGCTTGCTTGACTTGATCCAATCTTTCCTATTAAACCGCATAATATTAGGATCACCCTAAAAATGGGGAAAAGTTATCTCCCCTGGACCATTCAAGGGAGTCCATTTTGCAGCTAATAGGTGCATGCTGGGAGACAAGGAGAAGGGACTTCCGGTAGAAGCTAACAAACATGGCAGGCAGAACTCTTCCAAGCTCTCTATATACACACGGTTAATCAACACCCACAACTGTTCGTTGTACTCATGTTTCTACCATAATAAATTCCCTAGTTATTTCCAATACTTGGCGAGTGTGTCATTTTTCCATAACCGTTTTATTTTGTCATGTTAAAAACATAACAAAACTGGCGACGAAGATGAGATGCAACACGTAGAAATATTCCTCTCGAGAATTGTAACGAAAAGAAACTGACAAGTAGAATTTGTTTCATTGAGTGGAGAATTTCAGAAATTGGATTTTAGACGTCGAATTTCGTGGACACACAAAATAACGTCAGGCACGTTAAAAACGTAACATTTTTTTTTAAATCTCTTGTTTCCGGAATTTTTTTCTTATCCATTCTGTGTGAAATAATGGAGCCAAATACTATCCAACAGATTCTACAACAGCAATTAAGGTTGATGGAACTCTTTTCAGAGAGACTAGGGACTGTACCACAACCAAACCCTCCATCAACGAAATTAATATCGGGACAAGCTCTCGAAAATTCTATCACAGAGTTCCACTACGATAAGGAGGCAAACACAACCTTCGCAACGTGGTTCGCTCGTTATGAGGATCTCTTTAAAGAAGATTTTGGAGAGCAAACAGATAGCTGGAAAGTGAGGCTCCTTTTACGAAAAATCGGTCCGAGTGAGCACGAAAAATATATTAACTACATTTTACCGAAACAACCTCGGGATTGTAGTTTCGTGGAAACAGTTGAAACTCTAAATAAAATTTATGGTGAACACACCTCATTGTTTAATGCAAGATTCAACTGCCGCAATATCCCTAATTGTGATAAAGATGATTTTACAACGTACTCAGGATTCGTCAACAAGCAATGCGAACGGTTCAAAATTTCCACCATCACAGATGAACAATTTAAGCGTTTGATTTTCGCGTGTGCATTAAGGTCCGCAAGTGACAGGAATGTGCGCACAAGAATTTTGTCAAAGATTGAACAAAATCCGGATATTACTCTGCAGCAAATTACAGAGAAATGTCGGCGGCTTGTGAATTTAAAGCATAATTCAGATATGATACAACAGTCGGTACCTGCAACAATATCCACAATCAATACTATCCAAAGACGACAGTCACCGGAAGAAACACAAAAGAAACCTTTATCTGCTTGCTGGAATTGTGGTGACTGGTATTTTGCTCGAAAATGCCCCTTCAAAACTCACCGCTGCCGCGAATGCAACCGACCTCCGACTCAATATGGTTGGCAAAGCAGCATCAAAAGAACAACAAAAACAGGGTGTGTGCCAGAATTCAGATCGACCACTATCATTAGGTACACCAGTGTTTGTGAGGAGTTACAGGCCCGGGCAACCAAAATGGACACCAGGTACCATCCACAAGAAAAAAAGGACGATTTGTCTATAGTGTATAAGTTTGAGATCAACTCTGGACACGACACAAAAACCAATTGCGTCCTAGGTACACTAACAACACTAAGACAAACAACACATCGAACATTCCACTGGACTTACAAGTGGACATATTTGAACTACCGGCTACACCACCTGTCGAACTGACAAATATAAACGAGAACATTGCAGAACCTAGAAAGAATCGGCCAAATTGGAATAGAACTAAAGTGAAGCACTTACAAATTAACCCCAAGCGTGCTCGTTACAGCTAATTGTCTTCTTTAAAAAAGGTGGGGAGGTATTAGGATTACCATAAAAAGGGGAAAAGTTATCTCCCCTGGACCATTCAAGGGAGTCCATTTTGCAGCTAATAGGTGCATGCTTTGAAACATGGAGAAGGGACTTCCGGTAGAAGCTAACAATCATGGCAGGCAGAAATCTTCCAGGCTCTCTATATACACACGGTTAATCAACATCCACAACTGTTCGTTGTACTCATGTTTCTACCATAATAAATTCCCTAGTTATTTCCAATACTCGGCCAGTGTCATTTTTCCATAACCGTTTTATTTTGTCATGTCATGTTAAAAACATTACACATAATGAAGATCGTCTTGAACGGGCATGCTTCCACATCCTACCACACAGGGCTTTATCCTAGGCTGGACGCTCTTTCTGATTTTCATAAGCGACATCCCTGACGTGATCAAATCTCAAGTAGCCTTCTATGCTGATTACACTACTATTTACTCTCGCCTCAGTAAGAAATCTGGCGAGGCGGCCAAAGATGGCCTCGCCGCTGTTCTCGAGAAGGACCTCCACTCTGTGGTAGAGTGGGGTAAGCAATGGCTTGTAAACTTTAATGCTTCTCAAACGAAACTGCTATCTGCCAACCACCACAGGCATGGATCGAGCGAGTCTCTCCGAAAGCAATACACTGCGCCTCCTCGATCTCATCCTCTCTTCCGACTTTAAATTTTAATCAATAGCTAAATCAACTGCTAGGAAGGTTGGGTCATTGTGTCGGACCAAGAAGTTTTTCCCGCCTCAGTCCATCTTGCACATATACAAATCAACCATCCGACCGTGCATTGAATACTGTTGTCATATCTGATCGGGCGCCCCTGCCATTCATCTCCAAAGGAGAATCTGTAACGTGATCGGTCCCGACCTGGCAGTTTCTCACTGGCGAGATGTGGCTTCCCTCTGTCTATTCTACAAATATTTTTATGACTTTTGCTTGGACAAGCTTAACTCACTGGTGCCTCCTCCAAAAGAATTTACTCGAGTAACCAGACTGGCAACAAGGTCCCACCATTTTTCAGTTAATTCAAGTAAATGCAGCCGTCACTTCTACTCCATCAGCTTCCTTTCTCGCACTTCCCGCCTGTGGAACTCCCTTCTGTGTACTTGCTTCCCTAAGAATTCGCCAAGAATTTAAATGCAACGTCAATTCCCATCTCTTGTCCATTTGACTCCAGTCCTTCTCTCATCCTTTCCCCATTACCTCGTGTATCTTGTTCTTTTCCTTTCTCACTTTAACCTCGCAACCGTCTTTACATTGGTATTCCCATCCTTCTCCTGCCCCTTTTCCGACACCCCCTGTAACTGGTTCGTCTTTCTCTTCGCTCTCCTCCTGCTTAAACTTTCACTCTTCTTTTATATAGCCCCCTGCGCACCAGTGGTGGTACCGCCTTGCTTAGGGTGAAACGATTAATAAAAAACTTATATATATATATATATATATATATATATATATATATATATATTACTTAGTTGAGCCTCAGTTCTAGTTCTTGTTTAGCTCACTTTTGATCCAAATTTGTAAGATTCTTTACGCTGTTGCTAGCATCATTTGAGACACGTTTGCATTTATTATGAGCTGAGACAAAAAAGCGTCTGTTGTAGTCAGACATGTCGCTCAGGTAAAGCCGGATAATGTGATTCCTGTGGGTAATAATACTATATATATATATATATATATATATATATATATATATATATATATATATAATTTATGTGATAGCCAATAAATAGTAATTCCCTCCTCGAGTTGAAGGAAGAGGTTCAATATTTTAATATTTCAATATTCAATCTTTAGAATGTTAGAGTGGTTTTGATTAATTTGCCTCATATTCTTACAATTCTTGGCTTTCCTACGGCATACACATTACATTTTTCTGTCATTCGTTTTACTCGATCCAGAATTTTAGGTTTTAGTCCCCTGTTCATGTTGATATTCAAAGCCCCGAAAAAAATAGTAATGAATAGAATGACAGCGAAACGAGAACAATCTATTCTGGTGAAAACGTTATGATAATAGCAGCACAAATGAGGACTGTATCTTCTAATATTTCGAGAAATGTAATGAAGTAACCAGAATGCCATATTTAGTAGCTAACATTTATCGGTGTTCAAACGTAGATCAAATCTAAAATTTTGAATGCTAATTTCAAAGAAGGCAGACACTTTTCACTTTGGAGAATTAGCACAACATCATTCCTTGTATATTTGACCTTGTTCTGTATAAAACTAAGTTGAGTGAATACCAACACAAGCTTCGATCGGTTTATAGGTTCAGAGTTTCAGTTTCTAAATACAAACAATTTTGCCCGTTTTACAGAACGCAAGACTTTACGCAACACTTGTTTCGAAAATCGCAATTCTAAATATTTCTTTAATTGTGTTTCTGTTATGTCTTTTGGCTTATTGTAATTTAATTATTATTCTTTCTTTTATGAATGTTTTTCATTCATTGTTCTACTATATTACACACACACACACACACACACACACACACACACACACACACACACGATCGGGATCAAATACAAATTAAATATGGATCGGAATGTTAGGATGAAAAACAAATAAGAAACGTTTAAAAACCTAACATGTTTTGATTTTATATAAAGCTTCAGCAAAGAATGAGACATGGACAAAACTCTGGTATTTTTATTTTTGTGTTATTTGATTTTCACTGGTTAAGCAGGTTTCAAATACATCCGAATTTTCAAGCAGCGTCTGTGTGTATAACTTTTATTCATATGATTATGTGTATATCTTTGGTAGGCTATATATATATATATATATATATATATATATAATAGAGAGATATGAATAGATAGATTGGAAGGTTACATATATGCGTGTGTATCTATATCTGTGTGTTTGTGGGAGAGAAAGAGAGAGAGAAACACATGCACAAAGAGAGAAAGCGTTTAACACACTTGGAAAGCGATTGTCGATATAGCTATCTAGAAGTTTCTTCACTATGGCGTTGAAGGCCCTTTAATTCTAGCAGTGAATCACATACTGACTGAAGATACTTCTTAAATGTTGAAGGTAACAGGGAAAGGAATAATTGCCCTGGAACGGTAGAAAAGATATTTCGCTGATAGGAGATCGCGCCAAAATATTCCGCTCTCAAGTGGCCCAAGGCGTTTCCTTATATTAATATTTGTCCGTAATAAAATCCCATAGACTGTGTTAATTTGCTTTCCGCTAGTGTTTTGTTTATTAAAATTCGAGAAACAGGCACGTTTCAATGGAATAAAAGAATTTAATATGAACCAACTTTTTTTTTTACCAAACATTAATCATGTTTCTATACAAGAAAAATAATATCACCAATATGTATGGAAATTTCGTTTTGGGGATATTTATCTTTGAAACTTTCAAGATATTAGGTAATTTGGAGGTACGCCCAATTTCATTAAAATTTACAATATATCTCCACATTCTCTCCCACGCATAGCAAAAAAATATTTTTCTTGGTCTTTTATGTAAAATGTAATGTATCTGGTAGGCCAACGATAGCATACACGTCATATGATCTTTCACGAATTCAATCATACTGATAGGTCAACGTATTAAGATTTCCTGAACTCAGAAATACATTGTTTAACATTGTTGGAATATTTTACATATTCATTATCTGCCTGCTATTGTCTCACATCTGGTGTTCGTCTGGAGAATTAAAGCTAATTGATTTTTCGCCAAACTAGTCATACTAATAGGTCAACATACCATCTGTATACTAAGATTCTCTGAAATCGCCCAAATACTGTTTAACTTTGTTGGGAATATTTTATATATTCGTTATTTGCATGCCGTTGTCTTATATCTGATAGACATCCGAAGCAATTATCTCTAGCATTCACGCAATATGATCTTTCGACAATCCTATCATTCTGTTAGACTAAAAGGCTGTCTTCATGTTAAGATTTCCTGAAATAGCTTATATATTGTTTAACTTTGGCATATTTTATATATTCGTTATCTGCATGCCGTTGTCTTATATCTGATAGACGTCCGAAGCAATTATCTCTAGCATTCACGCAATATGATCTTTCGACAATCCTATCATTCTGTTAGACTAAAAGGCTGTCTTCATGTTAAGATTTCCTGAAATAGCTTATATATTGTTTAACTTTGGAATATTTTATATATTCGTTATCTGCATGCCATTGACTCACATTTTGTGATCATTTGTAGACATTATCTATCGCATTCGCATATGATAGGTCAACATATTAGGATTCCTTAAAATCGCAAATAAATTGTTTAACTTTGTTGGAATATTATAAATATTCGTTATTTGTCTCCCATTATTTCACATCTGGTGGGAACCAGAAAATATTATCTATAGCATTAACACCATATAACCTTTCGTCATTCCAATTATTGTGATATGTTAACAGACCGTCTGTGTTATAAGATTCTATGAAACTGACTAAAGACTGTACAATTTGTTGAAACATTTTATATATTCCTTATCTGCTTCCCCTGGTCTCACATCTGGTCGGCGTCTAGAGACATTAAATATTTCACCATATGATCTTACGCAAATCACATCATACTGATATGTCAATAGACAGTTTGCATATTAAGATTCTCCAAAAATATATAACGTTATATAAATAGATTCGTTATCTGCCTGTCATTCTCACATCTGGTGGAAGTCTGGAGCCTATATCTATATCATTCACGCCATCTGAATTTTCACCTCTCAAATCATTCTGATCTGTCAAAAGTCTGCAAATTAAGATTCACTGAAGTTAGCTACAGATTGTTTATCTTTGTTTGAATATTTTATATATTCGTCATCTACTTGCCATTGTCTCATATCTGGCGGGGGTCTGGAGCCAGTATCTAAACAATTCACGCTATATGATCTTTCACCACTCCAGTCATTCTGATATTTCAAAAGACCGTCTACTTTTTAAGATTCTCTGAAATCGGCTATAGATTTTTAATTTATATATTCGTTATCTGCCTCACATCTGGTGGCTGTATAGAGCCATTATCTACATTATTCATACTATACGATCTTTCGCAATCCAGTTATTCTGATATCTCAACAGATTGCTTGTTACCAATTTTTGAAATCGGCTAGAGATTGTTTAACTTAGTTGTATTATTTTATATGTTCGTTAATTAACTGTAATTGTCTCACATCTGGCGGGCGTCTGAAACCCGTAGCTTTATCATTCACGCCAAATGATCTTTTGATACTCCAATCCTTCTAATATATGACTACACCCTCTGTTCATTGAGATACCCTGAAATCGGTTAGAGATTGCTTAATTTTATTGGAGTTATTTATATAGTCTACCTGTCATTGACTCACAGCTGGAGGCGTTATCTATTTCATTCATGCCATTTGATCTTTCGCCACTCTAATCATTTTGATATGTGAACAGACTGTCTATTCTTTAATATTCCTTAAAATCGGCCCGAGATTGTTTAACTTTGTTGGAATAATCTATGTATTCGTTACCTGTTTGTCATCGTGTCGCATCATGTCATATGATCCTTCAAACAACCAATCATCCTGGTAGTTTAACAGAGAGTCTGCATATTAACATTAACTAGATAGGAACTGAACAGGCATAATTATGGCCCCTGTGAACTCGCTCATTTGCTTAAAGAAATATTACGTGAGTTTTTGCGAAACGCCTCAACCATTTATTTTATTTATCCTTTAATCGGTGATATTTTTTCTTATGTCTTTTTTGGACAAGAATGTTGAGTTTGATCTTTGTGTCCTACAATTTGTTGTAGTCATAACGAATGGAACCAGCTTGCGTTATCTTACATTTTTAAGTATATTTTTTATGCATTCGAAGTATTCCATGTACAATCTGTGACTTTTTCTTCTCCATTTTCCTATGAAATGCCTAATACATTTTTAATCCCACCTTCAATGCTCTTTGCCTTGACATTTCTTCACTTGTTTAGGAACTGAAGGGAGATACTGGATGCTTGAACTGAGCGTTCGATGTTCTTTTCTTGCAATGTTAGCAACTGGACCTACTCAGAGAAAACATATCAACTTCAGTGGAAACTCAGAGAAAAAGTATGCAATTCAGCTTTAAAACTTGTGGAAACTCAGGGAAAACTAATTATTTGTTTTGTAGTTAACCTGTTTGATTTCTCTTTGGAAATTTAATTGCATCTTGCAGGCATTTATCCAAGCGTTAAGTTTCTCCACCCCTACCGTCAGCAAATTGAGATTTTAAGATAAAAGGCAGAATAGATTTCTGTTTATACAGTCATATGCTAAAGCGTGTATTATAAAAAAATATCAGATAAAAATTTCAAATATTCAGAGTGTGCGCGTCAAGGGGATATGACTGCAATTTGGAAGATTTTAGCCTTTTCTGCTGTTGTAAGCCCAAATAGACACAAAAAGAAGTTCGGAAAGAATTCAGTTTTTCCAGGTGGTTCAATTGTAATAAAAATATGCTCGTATAAAACAATGATTTTGGAATGTTAATAAAGTCACTCGCAGTGTTTCGTATCCACAACAAACTGCTTTGGAATATCAAATATGCATTGATTATTACGTTGGGAGAAAGTTCAGGGGAAGTAGTCAGATTATGCTTTAAAGTAAGGGAAAAGTTGTCCAGTTTTACTTGAAAGTCAGAGAATTTTTTCCACAAATTCTGTAAGAACCCTGTCTTATTCAGTCATTCTGATATTCCGGTATGTTGTCTGCATATTAAGATTCCCTGATATTGCATATATACGTAACTTTTATGGAACATTTTATATGTTCGTTATCTGCCTCCCATTGTCTCACATGTGCTGAACGTCTGGTCAATAATGTTTACACAAATGCCTGAATCAAGCAGTACTTTATTTTCTATGTTTTCCGGAAAACCTGGAACTGCTGTTAAAAAAATATCCGTATAATTTTAAATTCTGGATAATTGTCTACTTAAACAGAAAAACGTGTTGAAAAAAGCCATTTTCTTAAGTAAATTTACTATTTGTATAATCAAATAACATTTTTTTAGTTCAAGATTTTCTCCATTTTATTTATGAAAACTATGCATTGAGTTTTGTCCATTATTGGTCTTACGTTTTTCTGTCGAAGTCTCTCGAAACAGCATTAAGGTGTGATCATCCAAATGTGTGTTTTTTTAAATTTTTTTATGGAAACAAGGAAATTAAGAAGAATTAATTGAACTGATTTTATTAGTGTTTTATCCAACATTTATAAGGATTTTTTAAATTTTGAAAACGCTTGTTTGAGATAAATGGGTTCTCCTTTACGTGTCGTGTCCCTTCAGGACGTAGGCGATCATGGATTTCTACTTGCCCATATCCCTTGTCGTTTTTAACATTTCTTCTCTTGATACCCAGTTCCGCCATTCCCTTTCTCAAGCCCATCAAGTATGTCTCGCACTGCTTTCCCTCTATCTGTCTTAGATTCTCCAAACCCACTTTCTTCATTACGTGCCCCAGAAACCTTAACTGTTTCTTCCTGATGGTAAGTGTAATTTTCATTTTCGTATGCATCCTTTCCAAAACCTCGTCGTTGCTCACATGTTCGGTCTATGGTATCCTCAATATCCACATTTCTGTTACTTAGAGTCTCTCCTTCATCTTTGCGGAGATTGTCCAACATTCGTGGCCATAACGGTACACAGATATCCCATAACAGTTCAGTACTTTTTTCTTTGTTTCCTATGAAATTTTCCTGTCTCTCATTATTCTACTCAACCTTTGGAATGCATCCTTGGCCATGCCAATACGTCGTCGGATCTCAGTGTCGCACGTTGCGTCCTCTGTTTGAACGTTTTCCAGGAATTTAAATTTCTGTACCTGCTTGATTTCATTATGCCCAACTTGTAGTTGGCATTTTGGGACCCTCATTTTACTGATTATCATACATTCAGTTTTCTTGTAGTTTATGTGTAGTCATTTCTTTTTGCTTTCTTTAGCTACCTTCTGTAGGAGGTCTTGTTT
This sequence comes from Ascarosepion bandense, assembly GCA_037127315.1. Classification (NCBI taxonomy): domain Eukaryota; kingdom Metazoa; phylum Mollusca; class Cephalopoda; order Sepiida; family Sepiidae; genus Ascarosepion; species Ascarosepion bandense. Next base: position 1,419,194 of record JBBBDQ010001834.1, on the reverse strand, counting down.
CTTTTCCGTGTCTGCTATCGGCACTGTATCGTCTCCGTATCTTACATCGTTAATATTGTGGCCGCTGATGACAAATCCAAGCGCAACTTCTATTTCTTTCAAAATTGCCTTACTGTATAGATTGAATAGACCCGGTGAGAAAACACATGTTTGTCTTACGCCCCTTTCTATTTTTGTATATCTGCTGAACTCGTTTCCTGTCCGTATGTAGGCGGCCTGCTGCAAGTATAGGTTCTTGATCACTAATGTCCTTCCAAAATATATCAAGGTTGCTGAGCATTTCTATCAAGTCTTTGTGGCGAACTTTATTGAACGTCTTTGCATAGTCTATGAAACACGGGTACATGTCCTTCTGATATTGTATTGACCTTTCCGATTGATTTGCTTAGGTCTTCCGGGTTCTCGCCGCTGTTGTAGATTTCATTTATTATTTCTGGGATTTTGCATACGCCAAATTCGTCTAAGTCTGTCAGCGGCTCTATTACCATACCGTCTGGTCTTACTGCTTTCATCATCATCATCATTTATCCATCACACCCAGATAGTGCATAGGGCAGCAACTTTTTATTGCTGTTTCTGTAACAAACTGTTTTTTTTAAGGGGCAGGGTTGTTAGCCCTGTACCCAACCCCCAAACCTGGAGGATCTGTGGACCATTCTTGGTCCTTACGTTTACAGCACCTGGTATTCCCAAATGTTCACCCATTTAAGTACTGACCAGGCTCGATGTCGCTTAACTTCGGTGATTAGACGGGAACCGGTGTATTCAACACGATATAGCCGTAGACTTCTGCTCAATTTGGCCAGTGCAGCTTCAACTTCGGTTTTTAGTTTTTCCGGCTCGTTGGTATTTCTGTTTATTGTTGTTTGCCCTCTTGTCGTGGAAGAGATCTCCGATATATTCGTTCCATCTCTGAAGTATTTCCTCTTTCTTTAATGTGAGCTTTTCATCTTTGGATTTTATACACCCTGTTGATGAGCATGTCATTTGTCCTGTTAGTTCCCTTATTTTTACATGCATATTTCCTTTATTAGTCATGCTCAATCTCTCTACTACTTATCATTTGTCGTTGAGCCATTCTTCTTCAGCCTGTCTGCATTTGCTAATTTCCTTGTGTAGCTTCCTGTATTCCATTCCTTGATCTCATCTGTGATCCACTCATTTTTTTTATTATTACGCCTGTTTTCCTTTGAAATGATGTCGTTTGCTGATGTCACTAACGCTTCCTTTAGTGTGTCCCATTTCGAGTTTCCGTTACCGATTTGTCCCTCGTATTTCTTGTTCACACTGTCCTTATATTTTTCCTGCAGGTTGAGGTCGTTCACGGGTCTATTGTATTGCAGTCTGGCTGCTGCAGTACGTTTCTTCAATCGCCAGAGTTTTATCCTTAGTTTACATATGACTGGGAAGTGGTTGCTTCCGCAGTCGGCACTTAGATAAGTTTTGCAGTGAACAACTGCATTTCTGAATCTCCTGATTAAAGTTACGTAGTCTATTTGGTTTTAGTTCGGATAATAGAGAAATGGTCAGATGATTACAATTGTTCTCTTCATTCCATGTCCAAATATTCAAGGAACGGACAATCTAATCGTTACTGTACTTGTACCAAAGCTAACTATACAAGAATATGTGAAGTGGATGCCGAAAAGTAATTAGCCCAACTAATAATATACTTCTAAAACACAAATCTGATGTTTTGTCAGTTTTGAAAAAATGGGTTAGTCTGAGAACTTTTCGGTAATGTAAGAGAATCCATTTAAAGGGTATTTGTGCGCAAGTGAATGCAAAGTCTTGGGATCTCGCTTGGGATTTGAACTCGACACACCAACCCCACTTTTCTGGTCAATATTCGCTACGCTCACACCACGATACAACTGAGCAGTAAATTTAATCCTCACTGGACGTCTCACAATCGTGGCTATGTGCCAAATCTAATTCATGTTTATTACATATGATCAAGTTAACTTTTTTTATTATTTGCTGAAAAAATTTTGAATTTTTTTTATATTTGTCTTGTACATCTAAAAGCTGGGTAGAGTTTTGAGAGACAGGGAAAATTTCGCTAGAAACAAAGAAGAGTACTGGACTGTTACGTGATCTCTGTCCTTTTATTTGGCAGCGAATGCTGGACAATCTGCTCAAAGATGAAGTAAAGACTCGAAGTAACAGAAACGTGATTCTACAGAACGATGTTGAGGATATCAGGCATCGAGAATGTGAGCAACAACAAGGTTTTGGAGAGATTGGAAACGAAAAAGAAGTTTCTGAAACATTTAATGAAGAAGGAAAACTTGAAGAATCTGATACTCACAGGGCGGATAGAGCGAAAGAAAGAGGAAAACATCATGTGACATACTTGATGTGCTTGGGCACCTCGACGTAGTGCAATGGTTAGCAAGCTTGTCTCGCTTGAATTATTGCAATTGAGTAATGAATTCGGTCCCATATTTGATGGGCTTAAGCAAATGGATGGCAGAGAAATGCCAAGACAAAAGGTATTAAGAGCTACAAAGGATAGAAAAGTGAGGAGGAGCATGATCGCCTGGCGTTCTGAAGGGACACGTCACATAAAAAAGTGGTTTTGCCAAATTCACTCACATTATCAGAACGTTTCTGCCGTTGTTCCTTCCGGGCTTCTTCATGTATCTGTCAATTTGAGTAACCTTCAGAAAATTTCGAACTAAACGTAAATGGAGGTAAAGTGTTGTATACTATTAAATACAGCGATTTGCAATTTTATCCGGTCATAATTTCTTCATTTTAATATAAAACGATGACGTAAAGAAAAAAGGAGGAAATTTTAAAATGGCGTAATGGCTTTCATTTCGTAAAAAAGAGACTAATAAACATTGGTATTTAAATGTCAGCATCTTAGAGAGGCCGTGAAGTAGTTTGGTGAAACTATTCACTGGTGTAACTGGTTCGATCCTGATGGGGTGCTTTTTGATGGCTGCATCATGGCTAAAGTAGATGTATATATCTTTCTGGTACAAGCGGTCAATTTTCACACTAGTTTAAATGCCACCTTCTTTAGAAGGTAGGCCATCATGGCTCTCCACTTTTCTTTATTTACTGTAAATAGTCATGGAGTCTTCTCACGTTGTCCTTTCTATATTTTAGAATTCATAGTTTTTCTCCTCCTAAATTGGCTCGCACCCAAGATTAAAGAGTCCATTCTATCCTGCTGTTTAACCCATTGCTGTGGGAAGGAATGAGTCATTTGTGCAAAAGTTAATACAATAGGCTAACCTAAAATTTTAATACCGATTCCACATTCTACGCCAACAATTGTTACTCTATCTGCACATTTCATCCTGAATTTTTTAAAATATAAAAATTCTGAATGCTGATTTTCAAGGCAAGCAGATAGACAAATCCGTTCATCCCGAAGATAGCTGCAGCACAAATATTTAGCTCACCCCAATTTAGCCTTACACTGTACAAAACTGCGGTTAGTAATTATTAACGTGTATAGTAATTATTAAATTTTTTATATATATTTTTTTAATCGTATCATCCCGAGCAAGGCGGTAACGCCACTGATGTGCAGGGGGATACGTAATAGTGAAAAGATTGGAAAAGATAAAGCCGGAAACCACATCCTAAACAGGGAACAAGGGATGGGCCTCTTAACCTGTTCAATAGACGTGGGTGTAGTGTGAACCGGGCGATAGATAGATCTATCTACTCCAATTGAAAAAAAAAAACAAAAAACAAAAACAAAGTGAGAAGATTGGAAAAGAGAAAGCCGGAAGGCACATCCTAAACAGGGAACAATGGATGAGCCTCTTCACCTGTTCAATAGACGTGTGTGGGGTGTGAACCGGGCGATAAAAGACGTATTTGTAATATTATTGTTAGTAACATCTGATAAGTATATGAGACAAATTTTTGATACATGTAATAATTCTTTACTTTTTAATTAACGTCAGCCAATCAATGGTATGTGGTTTGGGGTCTTCCTTCAAGCGTTCAATCTTGCCCGAATACGAGGGATTCTGCCTACTTCCACCAACCCCCGGAGATCGAGTGTTTGTATAACTTTCATTTATTCAGTTGTCTTGTGTGTATATATCTTAACTTCAGCTAAGTTCACACCATTCTTTATATTGGTGCACACAACGACATATTTTGAGGCTCGATTCTGCATTTGGTGTATTTGAAAACATCTTCTAGGTCTATCAACGGGGCTCCTTTCTTTTGATTTTCTGATGTGACACCGTGTATACGATATACTTTGGTATCACTTACAGTAAACCCAGTACATAGCGGGGTCATTACAGATTAATTCTTTTTAGACGAAAGGTTCTTGATGAGCATCGAATTCAATTTCAATTTTTGATAGTTTCTGGCGTTAATCATATAAACTGCGTCTAGAGATTATATGCAAAAGAGGTATTGTCAAATATTTGATGTAAAATGCATAGATATGTGTTATCCAATGAAACAATTTGTACTATTATGTATAGCGAGTAAGCATGAAAGCAATTAAATCCCAATTTTCAATTTCAGATTGATATTTAGTATTTTTTCAGTAATTCTAGCAATTTGCAGTATCAAGAGATTATTTGCAAGAACTAGAATTTAGTATTATGGCTCCTAAAACAGAACTAACAATGAATGAAAAAAACTATGTAGTCAAAGAAATTAGCAAAGGAAAGTCTTCACTTCAAATTTCTAAGGATTTGAAAAGGGATCATCGAACAATCAAGAAAATATGTCAAATGGGAATTCAACCAAGGAAAAAAAAAGGTCTCCGGCTGAATTCAGAAATTTAACAAAGCGAGATCTATCATATATCCGAAGAGAATTAATAAGAAACCTAAATGCGTCAAATGCAATCTTCTCACTTTGTTTTTTTTTTTTCAATTTGAGGAGATAGATCTATCTATCGCCCGGTTCACACTCCACCCATGTCTATTGAACAGGTGAAGAGACTCATCCATTGTTCCCTGTTTAGGATGTGCCTTCCGGCTTTCTCTTTTCCAATCTTCTCACTTTGTTTTTGTTTTTTTTCAATTGGAGTAGATAGATCTATCTATCGCCCGGTTCACACTCCACCCATGTCTATTGAACAGGTTAAGAGGCTCATCCCTTGTTCCCTGTTTAGGATGTGGTTTCCGGTTTTATCTTTTCCAATCTTTTCACTATTACGTAGCCCCCTGCACATCAGTGGCGTTACCGCCTTGCTCGGGGTGATACGATTAAAAAAAAAAAAGAAATGCGTTCATATTTGAGACCGTTGGTGTCAAGGAAAACAAGGTGTAAAGCATTAAGGAAGTTTGCTTATGTAAAAATCAAATAAAGAAACCCATTTTAACAAAAAAACATAAAGAAAGAAGCTTGCAGTGGGCAAAAAAATACATGAAAACTGATTTCAGTAAAGTGCTTTTTACAGACGAATTAAGGATCACTCTCAATGGGCCCGATAGACGGGCTCGAGGATGAATTTGCAAGCAACATGACTCAAGAAAATTTTTTAAACGCCAACAAGGCGGCAGTGGGATCATGATGTGGGCTGGGATTATTGGTAATGAGCTCATGGGTCCATTTAAAGTGAAAGACGGTGTTAAAATTAATTTCAAAAGTTACTGTGATTTTCTAGAGCAATATTTCTTTGCATGGCTTGATAACCAGTCTTTAGCCAAGCGTATATCTATGACCTTTATGCAAGACAACGCACCAAGTTATGCATCAAAGTTTACTAAATCTTGGTTGAAAGAAAAGGGATTTGTTGAAGATTCTCTTATGGACTGGCCTTCAAATAGCTGTGACTTGAATCCCATTGAGAACCTGTGGAGCATCCTCAAGAGAGATATTTATTCTAATGAAAGGCAATTCAACAGCAAGTGTGACCTCTGGGAGGCAGTTAAAATTGCTGCAAGCAACTTACCAGCCGCTAGAATTGCAAATCTAACATCAGATGTTGACAATAGGCTGCTAAGTGTTATTGAAATGAAAGGAGCATTTGTGCAATACATTTTAGGAGGTTCTTATTATTTTTTGTTAATATATCTTTTATTTTTAAACTATTTTTTTTAATGTTTTTCCTTTAAGAAATTGACGAATTTGTTCTAAAATCTTTTCATATTTTTTTTACATTGGTTTTATAAGGTATAACAATGTAAAAGTATCAAAATAAATAGTTGCAAATAAACTACTAATAGTCAAATTAGTCTATTTTGTTAACGTAGTAAAATTTTTTCCAACCAAAAACAATAGTTTTCTCTATCACTATATATCTAAGTTAATAATATTTAATAGAATCTAAACAACATCATAATAGGACATTTAACATTAAAGACGCAACTCTTTATACCAATTCATAACTTGCATATAATCTCTAGACGCAGTTTACTTCATATTGATGAGAATATAACGAATTAATATTTCTTTACTGAATTCACGTGTTCAATTAAGTTTCTTGTTTAATTAACCACAGCTTTAAATCCATATATTAATTTAGTTTGATGTGGTACAAGTCTACATCGAAATGATCTGTCAGTCAAGCCTTGCATTAATTAGTTATTTTGCAAGCCTGATATTTATTCGTTATTCAGTAAGTTTAATTTAGTTTAGTAAGAATATTAGTGAGGCATGCATGAGAATATATATACACTGACGGAAAATAAGATGCATAAAATTTGGATATGTGTTTCAGTTTACTCAAGATTAAATGTTCTGATCAAGAATAAAAAGGAGAATATGAACTCGAAGTAAACGTATACTTACAATCAGAAAGAGACAGCTAAAATTTCGGCAATGCATAATGAGGAAAGAGTGACTAGAGAATTTAACACGCGCAAAATAGCTTCAAGGCAAGAGAAACAAGAAAAATCAGCGAGTAACATACTTAAATAATTTGAACATTTGTGATTTCAAAATCAAGCAGGTACAAAAATTAACTGTTTGACTTGTGTACAATGTGCGTTGTGATGCAGTAGATATCAGCTCGGAACGAGAAATCGGATAGCCGTGTTATAGGCGAGCCATTTGAACAAGTCAGATGCCGTTCCATCATGTCTCATCAATGAGGAGCAGTTCTGGCAATCGTGCGCACATGGTAGTTGTCAGACATCTAGCAAAGTACACTGAATCACCATGTATCATATGAGTATGCATTATCCTGAGGGAAGAGCATATCACCAGTTTGTTGCGGAAATGGTAGCAGAATGCTTTGCATGGTGTTCAACGTTTCCTCCGCAAATATCAATAGTGTACGTGTGATGTAAATTGATGCCAAGGATTGTGCCGCTATATTGTGGATGAATACAGTCTGGAAGATGTCGGTCCTCATGTCTACGTTGCACACACAAACTACAGAGAGCCATTCGATGCCCAGATGACGAGGCAGAGACAGAGAGAAAGACAAACAAACAATGATGCCATGATGTAAGTCAAAGACTGAACAGAAGCAAGCATTCTCGTAGTTCGGTATCACGTTCGTGTTGACACATTGAGATTCTCTGATCAGTGCCGTGGAACATGTGCAGTCTGTCTTTGCTGACCATACAATATGTTTTCCATGGTGAGCGTGTTTAATACGTAACCGTTCAGCTACGAACATAGGAGTGGTCGGCAGGTCTGTAAATGACGATCCAACTTATCAAAGTGAAGTCATTTAACAAAAGGAGCGTGTGTGTGTCTCCAAGTCATGACACCTGCTTGCACTATATTCTTTCGCTATACTGAACTTTATTTCAGGGTTTGCCACTGTCTAAAAGCTAGATACAGACGGTGCACTTGTATGAGTATTACTATATCAAAAAATATAGCCAAAAAACAAAATTTGTATGCACATGCATGATCCATAATTTGCGCATAATCCATCTATGCCAAGTCAGCATCGCTTTTCAGTGTTACAATTTTAATTTTCTGTCAGTATATATATATATATATATATATATATATATATATTCTGTGCGTGTGTGCATTCTTGCAGCTATGACCACCAGGCATCTTGTATGACTATGTAGATGCACAAAATATTATGAAATTAGTAGGAATACTAAAGAGAGGGTTGTGCATGTCAGATTTATTGTCGCTTGAAACCCACCAACAACTACCAGGCACATCCAGAATGAAGAGTACAATATTAACTTTGTATTCTCATATTCCACCTCAAAATTCATAAGGACAGGCAAATTTTGTTTGAATTGTACATGAGGCGCTGCGACTAGAAATAATTATTTTTTCCATTTTGTTTTTTTGACTATAAGTTAAACTCTAAGTCACAAGTATGAAAAAAATCGTTTTTATAAAATATCAGTTTACAATATAAAGTCATTGTAAATTGATCGCTCTATATAAACAAAAAAGAATTATGCTCATACGATATGATTTCTTAAAATGAAAAGAAAAAGGTAAGAATGTTATAATCTGGAGTTCTTTTTTATACAGGGGGATTGAAAAGTAACTCTCTATTTTATGTAAGCGTGGCCAGCCAGGAGTCATGACTTAACATTCTATAACTTTTTCTTTGGAGTTGGTTAAAAGAGCAAGTCTACTCTATCAAACCAAGACTTTGGAAGAACTTAAAGGTCGAATATAAGCGTATCATACCACAAGAATTCATAGTGAAATGAGTTGAAGCAATTTCTGTTTGGTATCGAAGTTGGTATCGAATTTTAAATAAAATTTATTGTAAAAAAATATAGTTGCCAAATACCTTATAAGTATTTTAAAATGGGGAGTTACTTTCAATCACTCTGTATATTGCTATCGATTACCCACTCTAGATTACGAATTAAAAAATATCGTTTTATATTTTAAGATAACACATTTGACCATATTTTGTTTTGTCTTCCATAGGGAATCAGTTTACAATAAATGTACGAAGCAAACTGCAAATCCCATATTAGATCAAATCTATTTTGTTTTATATTCATGATCAATATATAACGATATCAAAACAAATATGAAAACAAATATTTGTCAGGTCGTTTATTTGTTTTAAGTCAACAATTCAAATAACGTCTTGACAAGGGCGCATTCATTTAATTTTGATAAATAAGAATAGAACATCTTCCTTGGAATCACTTGACGCAAACCAAACTCGACGGAGATAAAGGAAAAACTTAGCGGCATTTTTTTTTGTTTTACTTATTTTTGGCAGGAATTGCAATGGGAGATATCGACATTGCCCAGTAAACCCCCCCCCCCAAAAAAAAGTAATTATTTCTGGTTGAAGTGTGCCTTTTGTAAAATTTACTGACAATTCTACTTACGGTCAAAGTATCTGTGCTTTTTGAGAGAAATCAAAGTGACTATACACTGTCTAACAATGAACAGAGAAGCGTCTGTAGGCTATTCCGGAATTCAATTTTGAAAATTAACTTTATCATACTGCACTATTGTTGTGCATATATAAAATGCTTGATCGCTTTATTGTGGGTGTGGTTGTATGCGCGAGCATTCATGCTTGATGCTACAATTGCTTACTTGTTCCTTCCATGAGACAGCTGATTACAATGATTACTTGTTCAAAATGTAGATAGTTTCCCAGAAAATGGAACCATTGACTCTACATACATACATACATACGTACATATGGTTGGCTGGCTTTGTTACTCGTATCTGAGGATGCCAATCTACTCTTCCGACTAGCTAGTCCCTGTTACAGACACCTGCTCAGACGCATATGTTTGTTCAACACCCAGTGGTTTATGCTCTAACTATGCTGAAGGGACCTTAGTTACAGTTTCTCAGAAAGAGAGAGAGAGAGAGAGAGAGAGAGAGAGAGAGAGAGAGAGAAAAGAGAGAGAAAGAGAGCGAGTTACATAACGCAATCAATAGCCTGAACTAGGCCAGAACGTTCAAACTCATGGTCATGGTGACTTTGTATTACACAACCATCGACCACTCCTAAGTGTTCCGTCTACCCAATTCTACTCACAAGGCTTGGATCATTCCGGGATATAGTTTTCAGGCACTTTCCAAAGATTTCGCAGGCTGTGAGTGTCTCCCCAAGACCGATAACATCAAGAAGTCACCATGGTCGATTTGTCAGGAAGGTGAGATTCGAACCCGGTCAAAATAACCACTTAGCCACGTGCCCATGCATGTATGCATTCCTAATAACGCCTGGCCATTTATGTTTGTTCAACACCCACAGAGCCCACTACTGGTTTATACTGCAACTATGCTGAGCGGACCTTAGAGTGTCTGGGAGAGTGATCGTTATCTAGAATGAACACCAATCTGAACAACTCCAGGACGCTTGAAGCCTCGTTCACCATGACTTGTGACTTCGAGCTAGCACAAGTATCGACGGCTCCTCAAAGAAAACTGTCGATCCAATTTTACTCACAAGGTTCGCGTTAACCCGTGATATGGTTTTCAAGCACTTTTCAAAGGTGCCGCACGCTAGAATCGACTCCTCCGATAATATCAAAAAGCCATCTTCCTGACAAATCGACCATGGTGAGATTCGAACCTTGGCTTCAAACAGAAAGCGAACGTTCTAAGAACTCGGCCACGCGTCATACATACATACATACATACATACATACATACATACATGTCTGTGTCTGTGTGTATAATTAATATTTGTGAGAGTGTAAGTCAGTTTATTTTTTTAACTGTTTACACTCATACCCGAGGTGTGATAATATCCGAAATCTCATATTTTGCCAGTAACAGAAGCGCAACACTGTTAATATTTACAGATAGACCCTTGAGATTTCCAGAGGAAAAAATCATTTTCCTAATCCAGCGGTCTGCTGCTTTCAAAGGAGACTTTCAAGCGAGGGTTTCAAACGAGACTTTGGACACATTTTTTGAATGTTCCTGTTGGGCGTCACAAAGTTGTTAATGGGTTTCTTTTTTTTTTTTTTTTTTTGGCTTTTTTTGTTTTTTCTTTTGTTTTGTTGTTTTTTGTTTTTGTAACAGAGTCGAATAAGGTTTCTTGTTTACAACTAAGAACCAAATTCACCATCTCTTATTTCACATTTTTTATTGTTACTGTTGTTGTTAATGAATGGCACGTCCACTCCCTCTCTTCAAATTTTGAGTCAAAATTTACTCCATGTACATATTGCGAATTTCAAAGAGGCTGTAAAAAAGTGAATCACAAGTCACTTCAATTTGAGACTGAAAATGAAAAATAAACGCGGGGCAACTAGTTAGTCAGTTAAGTGCCATACGTGATACATGCCTGGGCGATCATGTCTCGAAAGAGACATGACTGACTGGGCAGAAGATTTTTTCCGGAATAGGTTGTTATTACCTTTTGCAGTAGACTAGTTGCCAACCAAGCCTATAGGAGCCAATCTGTCCTACTATTTAGCCCAGGCCTAGAGAAAGAAAAGATGGATTAATACTTTTCCCAAGGATATTTGCACATAAGTAAATGCAACGAATTCAACTGAAATTTGAACTCGGCTCTCCGATTTCCAATATCCACTGCACCACAACGCACATTCTTTGACTATTCATTTTTGTTTTATCTTGTAGTTTTCCAGATAGCCAAAAAATACAAAGAGTTATTGTTATTTACATTATTCGCACCATTGTCCTCATTTCTGTTGTTATTATCACAACGTTTCGGTTGTTGTGTACCCACTCCCGGCCTTCTTCAGGTGTCCGTCGATCCGAGTAATCTTCAAGGAGTTATGAACCTGACCCTTTATTTAATCTGCGAAGTTTGATTCTCGTTCTGCTGTGCATGTTTAGACATAGTTACCCGGATCAACAGACACTTGAAGACAGCCGGATGGCGCAACGGCCAAAATGTTGTGATAATGTCAAAAGAGAACTATAGTCCGAATGTAAATAAAGTTTGCTTTGTTTGCAAAGAAACTAATATCAAACAAATATTTTTATGACGAAATTATTTTTGCATTCCGAAAATATCCCCGCGGAAATAAGAAACCTGACATTTTGCCAAAGTTTAGTTGCGTTTTTAATTTAAAAAAATATATGTAAGATTTGTTGTCACACAGGAAATTATAAGATTTTTTCCAAAATAGCATTTACAAGATTTGTTATCAAAATGACATTTACAAAATGTATTCTCAAATTGTCATTTAGCATATTTCTTCTTCTTCTTCTTCTTCTTCTTCTTCTTCTTCTTCTTCTATGAGCTGTGTCCCTTCAGAACGTAGGCCCTCCACATCTTTCTGTCTCTTGTAGCTGTTAACAACCCTTCTCTTGTTATACCGCTCAAACCCTTCTTCTCAAGTTATTCCAGTATATTACACGTTGCTTCCCCTTGTCTCTCTGTTCTTCTATCCGTCCTGTGAGCATTAGATTCTCCAAGCCGTCCTTCCTCAGGGCATCTCCCAGAAACATCATTTTGATGTTAAGTATCAGTTTCCTTTTTGTGTCCATCCTCTCCAAAACATCGTCGTTGCTCACATGTTCTGTCCATGCGATCCTTCTGTAGAACAACATGTTGGTTGCCTCAAATCTTTCCCTCATCTTTGATGAGATTGCCCAGCATTCGCTGTCATATTGAATGACCAACATCTGCAATCTCTTCTTTGATTCCAGCGAAACCTTGCTGTCTCTAAATACACTATTCATTTTCTGGAATGCATCCCAAATGGGATCCTGTGGAACTGGTATAGACAACTGCAAGCCTCGAATACTGTGTAAGGCTTCTCCTCCAGTTTGATGGGTATCTGATGGTAGGCACTTCTAAGGTCCAATGTACTAAAGATGTGATATTTAGTAATATTGGAAATCATTTTGTCAATACGGGCCAATGGATAGTAACATGTATTGGTTGACAGTTTGGGAGTTGTCAACAACCATCCTTTTCTTATGATTTTCGTTTCTTGTTATTAGAACCTGGGTTCTCTATGGCAATTCCCTAGGCTTTATAATTTCTTCTTTAAGAAGTCTCTTTACCTCTGCTGCTATAAATTCTTTGTCTTTAAATGAATGGCATCTAGATTTTACTGCTATTGGTTTGCAGTCAGGAGTCAAATTTGAAAAGAGTGACGAATACCTAACTTTAGCAGTTGTTAGTCTGCATATATTCAGTACTGATTTAGTTCTGCCAAAAGGAATTGTAAGATGAGAATGTTGATTAAGGTAACTATGCCCGAAAATTGCTTTGCAGCAGAAGTTTTTCATAGCCAACAATTTGATCCTTTGATAGGAATTTCTTTTTAGTTTTAGATTAACCATACAATATCCAATTACATGGGAGGATAAGGACGAATTAGCCATTGATATTTGGCTAGAACAGGGAGAGATTTTCCATTTGTTTGCTTTCATGATATTGGCAACCACAAAATTTTCAGAGCTTCCAGTATCAATAAGAGCGTGGAGAGTTAGTTCGTTCACATCAACCTCCACAATTGTCTTTGAAAGGCATTCAGGGAAGGCAGCTGATACAGTAGCAGCTAAATGGGTTTTTTGAGAAGCCGATTGGCAAGCCTTTAAAAAATGGTCCTACGTTTTCTCTTTTCCAATCTTTTCACTCTTTTCTTCTTTTTTTTTCAATTGGAGTAGATAGACTAAACTATCGCCCGGTTCACACTCCACCCACGTCTATTGAACAGGTGAAGAGGCTCATCCCTTGTTTCCTGTTTAGGATGCAGTTTCCGGTTTTCTCTTTTCCAATCTTTACACTCTTTTCTTTTTTTTTTCAATTGGAGTAGATAGACTAAACTATCGCCCGGTTCACACTCCACCCACGTCTATTGAACAGGTGAAGAGGCTCATCCCTTGTTTCCTGTTTAGGGTGTGGTTTCCGGTTTTTCTCTTTTCTAATCTTCTCACTCTTATGTAGCCCCCTGCACATCAGTGGCATTACCGCCTTGCTTGGGGTGATATGATTAAAAAAAAAAAAAGTCCTTGGCCATGCCAATACGCCTTCGGATATCAGTGTTGCACTTTCCGTCCTCTGTTTGAACACTTCCCAGGTATTTAGATTTTTGTACATGCTTGATTTTAGCATCCCCTACTTAGATTTGGCCTTTTGGGCTCCTCTTTTTACTGATTATCATGCATTCAATTATCTTGTAGTTTATATGTAGCCCTTTCTTTCCACTTTCTGTAACTACTTCCTGTAGCAAATTTATTACTAAAATTTACAAGATTTGATACCAAACAAAACTGAGGACATCCCACAAGTTACTAAACATTGTTAAGTTTTGACATGAGATAACAAGTATAGGTAACGATTAACGCTCTAATTTGGCTGACAAATTACTACTGAGTAGTGAGTTTGAGCCTCATTGGGCACTTCAAGTGCCAAAAAGACAAGTACTTTATAATGTTTACTTCCTCATTTTAGCATATGGAACAACACAGTTAAGAAGATATTTTCAAAGATGAAGGATACTAACTCTCTCTATATATATAGGTTGGGCTTAACTCATCCATTTTTTTTTAATCATATCACCCCGAACAAGGCGGTAAGGCCACTGGTGTGCAGGGGGCTACGTAAGAGTGAATAGATTAGAAAAGAGAAAGCCGGAAACCACATCCTAAACAGGGAACAAAGGATGAGCCTCTACACCTGTTCAATAGACGTGGATGGAGTGTGAACCGAGCGATAGTTTAGTCTATCTACTCCAATTGAAAAAAAAGAAAATGAAAAGGAGTGAAAAGATTGGAAAAGAATTTACAGTTAATTTGGTCAGCTTATCGTGGTAGTGGTTAACAAGCTAATTCTGTAGGCCAACAGTAGTAAGCTTGATTCTTACTAAGTGCCCCGCATACTTGTAGCCTTCTACCAAAAGCTAATATATGCTTAGTAAAGAAGTTCATTTTAGTGTTAGGTAATGATTAGCTTTGGATGTGCGTCATGGTGCAATGGATATCGACTCGGAACGGCAAATCGGCGACCCGAGTTCAAATTCCAGCTGAATTCATTGCATTCACTTACGCGCAAATACCCTTGGGAAAGGTATTAATCCGTCTCTTCCTTCCAGTTATGGGTTAAATAACAGGACAGATTGGGTTCTATAGCCTTGGTCAGCAACCAGTCTACCGCATAAAGCAATGGCAACCTACTGCGGGATAATCTTCTGTCCAGTCAGTCATGTCTCTTTCGAGACATGATCGCCCAAGCGTGCATCACGTATGGTACTTAACTGACTGAATGATTAGCTTTATCGGGTAGTTGACAAATACTACTGAGTAGTGAGTTTTATCCTCGTTGGGAACCTCATACTTATGGCTTCATAGCAAACTATATTAAGTTTAGTATTTAACAACATTCGCAGTCAATTTAGAAAATAGAAATTTTGAACCACAAATTAATTTAAATTTTTCATTAACTTCATTGTTCTTCATCTTTAACACTATCGTTAACAATATTATTGTATATAATATTGTATACAATATTATTGTATATAATTATTCATAATGGAAACTATTATTGAATATCGTTTAAATAAAATATTAAAAGCCAGTCAGTTAAGTGCCATACGTGATACACGCTTGGGCGATCATGTCTTGAAAGAGACATGACTGACTGGGCAGAAGATTTTCCCGCAGTAGGTTGCCATCACTTTCTGCAGTAGACTGGTTGCCAACAAAGTCTATAGAACCCAATCTGTCCTGCTATTTAACCTGGAGGAAGAAGCGATATATTCACACCTTTACCAAAGTTATTTGCAACAAATTCAACTGGAATTCAAACTCGGCTCTCCGATTTCTCGTTCTGAGCTGATATTCACAGCATCACAACTCACATTATTCAAATTACACAGTAGATAAGTCATATATGTTTTTAGCGAAAGTGTTAAAAAACAAAAAAATGAATAAATCTACCATTAAATATTATATATATTACTTTATGGGTGTAGGGCTGTGTGATTAGAATCTTCATTTTCCGACCATGTAACCTAGATTCGAATCTTATCAACTTATCCAAAAATCCCTTCGCTCCCTCAGAGTGCAGAACCTTTGTAAAATGTCTGAAAACCATATCATTGGTTGTTCCAAGACTTGGAAGAGAAATTGGATAGGCAGAACTTTTCGGAATCCATTATTGGTTGTGCCAGCAGGAAGTCACAAGTCATGAGGACTGAGGGTTTGAGTGTACTGGCCTTGTTAAGATTGCTGATCATGCCAGAAATCTCCCCAAGAAATTGTAATTAAGTATAATAAACATAATTGCAGTATAACTTACAGGTGGGCTGTGTAGGTGCTGAAAAAACGCAAGCGTGCCTTAGCAAACGTCTGCAACAGGGACTGGCTAGCCGGCCTTTGAATACTTTTTGATCAGACCTGGTATATGATAAGTAAGTAGAACTGCTGTGCAAAATTCAAAGAATGATGACTGGTTATTTCTTTATATGACCGATTAAGTAGGAGCAAAACAGGTATCAGATTACAAAGTAATGGTCATTATGCTAACATTTAAAGAATTAAGATATCTCGAATGTCAACTGATAGAATAACTGATTTCTTTTTCTGAGACACGCGGATGAACACCGCGGGTGAAATACGTGATTCCTAGGCTAGTGAAAGGCGACTTTCAAAAAGAAAAGATGAGTAAAAAAAAAAATTAAAAAAAAGAAATAGGACAACTGCACATAAACAAGTCACAATTTACAAGTCATTCATTGAGTAAAGAAGTAAATGATTTCTTTGTAGAGATTATTCGGTGAGGAAGATCAAAATACAAAGAAAAAAAAAAAAAACAGAGTTAAAGAATCCACCAATCTCAGCCTATCACGTAGGCGGAAAAATTGCGTTATTTTCTGCCCCCACGCAAGAGGCCGGTGTTCGGCCTTTAAGTATAATGCAAAGATTTTGAATGCTGATTTTCTAGATAGGCATATACATTTTATTCACTTGGGAAAATAAACAATACAATTGCCCTCTTCATCTACTTTGATGTACTTAGTTAAAAATCTTCAAAGTGCTGTGTCCTTCACGACGGTAGCAATCATGGCTCTCCACAATTTCCTGTCTTTTGTAGCTCTTAATAAATTTTATCTTTTTGCTATCCCTCTTAGTTCCTGTTCTGCCATCCAGATACCCAAGCTCGTTGGGTAGATTATGTGCTGTTTTCTTCTGGTCCTCTTCCCTTTAATATGTCTTGGGAGTGTTACATTTTCCAAGCCATCTTTCCTCATTAGAAATTTAAGCTGTCTTAAAATGCCTCTTCCTGATGTTAAGTATAAATGTCATTTCTGTTTCCATTTTCTCTAAAACTTCGTCGTTTCTAGCATCTTCAGTCCATGGTATTTTCAGCATAATATTCAGTTATTAAAAAGTAGTCTTTCACACAAGAAACAACATACCCTTGGAAAAGTATGAAAGGAAGTGATGAAGATCTTATTGGTTTAACGTATGTTTCAGTTAAATAGACGAATGCGCGGGTAGTGTAATTACATCGGGTAATGGCTTGGAATGAGAAATCAAAAAGCAGAGTTCAAATTCCAGTCAAGTTCGTTACATTAACTCATGCACAAATTCCTTTATTATGGGTTAAATAGTAAGACACGTATCTGAAACAACCATTGATATTCTCAAAAAATTGTTAATACAATGATGTTTACTCTGCACAAAGCCAAAGAGTCAATCGAGAAAGAGGGTTAGAAAGTAAGAGGCACTAATGATACTAAGTGATACTGACACCAAAACGCAAGAGATCACCAGAAGAGAAAGAAAAAAGCTTTAAAAGCAACAGGAAACAAGAGATAAACTTCTACTCCTGTTCAAAAACTGGGGAGGAGTGTAAACCTAACTAAACCTGTCTACTGATATTAATGCAATATTCACTCGCCAAAAAAAGGAACTGTTCTTACAACCCCAAATACCTTCCAGATTTAAATAACCCACAAAATATTTATGGCTGTTAAAAAACAAATTACTCAATCAGTAGAATGGAAAAAATTGTCAACTTCAAATCTTTAAATTTGTACCCTCTTACTTCTTAAAATAATGACCTGCAATCATACTTATGATTGTTATTGACATCTTTTATTTAAATTCTTAAGCTCAAATATTTAACGACGCTACAGGGGTCTTTCTACGAACATTTTATAATCGTCGAACTTGCAGGAGCTTATAGAATTATCTGAAAATTCAAAAAGCAAACATTTTCACGGGTACAGTTTGTTGCTACTACTACTACTACTACTATTACTGTTGTTCTTGTTTTTATAGAAGAAATGTGTAATCAAATATTTTAATTCCCACTTACGTTCGTTTGGGGTCAAATCCACTTGAGACAAACAATTTTTAGAACACATTATTGTGCTATTATTATTGTTGTTATTTTTTTTTAAAGGTTACATCGCACAATGCATACCAACAAAATAGTTTTATTTTCCCCAAGTGAATCTGACCTCAGGCAATCGGCTGTGGTAATTAAAATACTTGTAACATTCGTACTTCTCTTATTATCGAAATAATTTTGCACTGAGAAGTGGATGTGCGAGTGGTGTTATCAAAAGAGGTTCACACAGCTGCGTTTCAATTCTAGTTGGGTTCGTTACATTTACTTACGTACAAATACTCTTGAAAAATGCATGAATCCATTTCCTTTTCCAGACATGGTTTAAATAGAACATGTATCTGGAAAATATCGTATGTGCGTTGTGGTACAGTGTATATCGGCTCGGAACGAGAAACCGGGGAGCCGAGTTCGTATTCCAGCTGAATCCATTGTATTCACTTACGCGCAAATACCTTTGGGAAAGGTATTAATCCTTCTATTCCTTCCAGTTATGGGTAAAATAACAGGACAGATTGGGTTCTATAGCCTTGGTCGGCAACCAGTCTACCGCAGAAAGCAATGGCAACCTACTACAGGATAATCTTCTGCTAGTCAGTCATGTCTCTTTCGAGACAGGATCGCCCAAGCGTGTATCACGTATGGCACTTAACTGACTGACCTCACACAATTCCTTCTCTTAGTATGAAAGAACAATGCTTCACCCAGATCTAGCATTAAAAATAGGATTTAAATTCTTAAATATTTTTACTTACGTTTTAATCCAATCGGGATCCAAATTCATACCCGGCAAAGCTTAAAATTTTTCTTATGTACCTTTTATATCAACTGTGGTGAAAAAGGGCTCAGCAAATATATTTCCAGGAGCCGCTCGTAATATAGAGGGTTACTCATTGAGATTGTACAGTAGGAGTAACGCGTAAGTAAAAGAGTATTATGAGAACAAGTAGGATAGCTATCGTTTCAGTTTGTACTTAAATTGACAAAGATTGTAGTATTTAATTGTATTTAACCCATAACTGGAAGGAATAGATGGATTAATACCTTTCCCAAAGGTATTTGCGCGTAAGTGAATGCAATGAATTCGGCTGGAATTCGAACTCGGCTCCACCGATTTCTCGTTCCGAGCCGATATCCAATGCACCACAACGCACATCCTGCACCACAAAAAAATTTCCGGTCAGCAACAGTTACAGAGGAATGTAGAAGGCTGAAGTCATGAGTAAAGGGGTTAAGTGGACTGCACTCACGTCATGCACAAGTATAATTTTGTTGCTGAAATGCAAATTCGCACATTTTCCTTGGAGGTTCCCGGAGTTCATTACCGTATTAACTGCGCTCATTATAGTTAAAACAATCATCAGTCAAGATTTTGAAAACATTTGGTGTATATATATATATATATATATCTGTGTGTGTGTGTGTGTGTGTGTGTGTGTGTGTGTGTGTGTGTGTGTGATTGCTGAAACCAATACAAATTAACAGTTTAAAAAACTGAATACATAAATAAATATTATTACATACATGCATGCATCTCTTAATATTTATATAAAAATTTTCTAACAGGATGTGTATATAACAAAACCGTATGTAAATTTAGTTCATGTCTTGCGGTTCTCAAACATCTAAATTTGATCGTATGTGGCTCTTAAATTAAGTTTGGCCACCCGTCCTATCGTGTAGGAATACGTATTATACTTTACAAAATCATCAAAGACAAAATGGAAAACGTTAAAATTGTTGCATGTTTCGTTCAATTATTAACTTCATCACACTGTTGAATTATCATTGGAAAACAATTTATGATACGTTCTTAAGCACATAAAAATTAACATTTTAAAAATCTGTATACATGAATAAATATAACCAAGTTTTACCATAAATTTGGTGTTAATTCTTACTTCAATTTTGACAGGATTTACGCTACTCTTAACCGGACTTTTTTTTTTTTTTTTTTTTAACTGGCGAAAACTTCAATCTGTTTTCTCGAAATACTTCCAGTTCATATAGGTTACAAGTATGTAGGTTACATGTACGTACTTGTATTCGTAAATCTTTGGTAGTATTCCACTTAAACGTGAAAATTTTATTTGTTTTTCGAGTATTACTTAAAGTATGACCTGATTAAAAAAAATTTTTCAAATAAAATATGAATACAAAATTTCAGCAATACTTGACGTTATACTCTTTAGCAAAACGAATTAGTGAGTTAACTTTTGTATTTGAATAACCTCTATGATTCATGATCACAAGTCCGTTACTCATCAGAGTCAACGAGGCATCACATGCACTGCAGTCGTAGCAGAAGTGATGTGTCTTGGGCAAGATAGCCTGAAGGGAATCAACCCTCTTGAATTCAGTTAAACTTCTCCTAGACCGGTTGCCACCCAGTACTATAGAAAACTAGTCTGTCCTTCTATTTACCCATAGCTGAAGTCGGGAAGAGATGGATTCATGCCTTTCCTAGGGATATTAGAACGTAAGTGACTGTAATGTATTCGACTGGAATTTAAACTCGACTTTCCGATTCCTTAATCCGAGTAACAAACCATTACTCCACTGTGCCTCCATATGATTGGGAAGACGCTAAGCAACCAGAAACAAAAGTAAAAACACGTGAAACGGCGTCAACAGTTCACTCGCTCCTTGTTCGCGTCGAACGCTCGAATTTCTGGAGAATGAGTTGGGAATAAGTTGGGAATGAAACGGTTTATTTGCTGATGTCATCAAATGACTCATCAGGTGGCCCCCGCTAAAATTTCATATGACTTTTATTTGATGCATAAAGTGCTGACAGTTCATGTAACTGTGGATCAGCATCTATATCTGGGTGAGAGTATGTCGTGACTAATCTGTAGAATAATGTCACCGCTTGGATATTTTCGTCTCTATAATTAAAGACAATGCACACACATGTACGTCCTATAAGAGATTTTAATGTAGTGAAAAGTCAGGGTTCAGTTTCTTTATACAATCTGCAACTTACAACATAAATAACTACATACAGACAATTGCATAAATTTATGCAGACATACATTTGTTCATATACACAGTGGTATCGAAAAGATTTGCGATCAGGCTTAAAATATATAGATATTACACTCCAGAAAATACAACCGGCATTCAACAAGTTCGGAGTGAAGTATGAAATTAAAATTGATATTTCTTTAAAGCAGTGATTCGCAGTTGGGGTTCATACGGAACTTCGGGAATCCAAGTAACATTATTAGAGGTTCGTTCACCCCCCCCCCACACACACACGCACAAACACACAAACACACACACACACACGCGCGGTAATATTTAGGGCTCTGTAGAGCAATTTCACTTCGGAACGGTTGCTACAACTGAGAATTGGGATTTCTAGAGTAATTTACGACATATTAAAATACTAAAAGTAGAAAAAAAAAACTATAAAGCTAACAGAAAACGATATTCCCTGTTGAGGATGTGGTTTCCGGCTTTCTCTTTTCCAATCTTTTCACTCTTTCCTTTTTTCTTTTCAATTGGAGTAGATAGATTAAATTATCGCCCGGTTCCCACTCCACACTCTATTGAACAGGTGAAGAGACTCATCCCTTGTTCCCTATTTAGGATGTGGTTTCCGGCTTTCTCTTTTCCAATCTTTTCACTTTTTTCTTCTTTCTTTTTTTTTTCTTTCAATTGGAGTAGATAGACTAAACTATCGCCCGGTTCCAATTCCACCCACGTCTATTGAACCTGTGAAGAGGCTCATCGCTTGTTCCCTGTTTAGGATGTGGTTTCCGGCTTTCTCTTTTCCAATCTTTTTACTCTTTTCTTTTTTCTTTTTCAATTGGAGTAGATAGACTAAACTCTCGCCCGGTTCACACTCCACCCACGTCTATTGAACATGTGAAGAGGCTCATCCCTTGTTCCCTGTTTAAGATGTGGTTTCTGGTTTTCTCTTTTCCAATCTTTTTACTCTTACGTAGCCCCCTGCGCATTAGTGGCGTTACCGCCTTGCTCGGGGTGATATGATTAAAATAAATAAATAAATAAATAAATAAATAAATAAAAATAAGTTAACGTACCTTTTACTCTGCCGGGTATTTTGATTGTAAAAGTTGAATAAAAACTGAGAATGAGAATACATAAAGGAAGGAATATAAAGGAAAATTATATAGATATTATAATGTATTTTGTAAATTAATTCAAGGTATTACTCATGAATAATAACATTAATTTTAAATGTTAATAAAATAAGATATTAATATAAATTAATATAGTAATAGACTCGATATTGTGAAAAGTTATCTTCGTCTGTCATTGACATCGATGGAGCCGAATATATAAAAAAAATCGCAGAGCAGCTTCAACCACAGAGATCTCATTTAATAAATCTGTACTTTTAAAAAATTTATTAACTACTCACATATTTTAAAATGATTTATTAAGAGCTATTTTACTAGTGTACATATATGTTCCGTAGAATTTAGTTGTTAAATACAAGTTTATCTTCATTAAATTAGTTTTACTTCAAAATAAAGCATATACATTTGTTATTTCTATAATACAATACTTAAACTTAAAATAAACTTCTCTGTTTTCCTTGAATGTTTACGAATATCCATCAAAAAATAAAAAAAAATAAAAATGAAAAATAAGAGTAAAAGTATTGTTACAAAAAGTTGAAAACCACTAAATTAAGTAAATTAATTGAATATTTTCATGAGAAGACAACATTTTATTAGAGCCATTAAAACAAACATTTTTAAAGCACAGAGCAAGAAAAAATTATTTTCTCTTCTGATTATGTACAGAAATACCTCGGGTTACGTTGTTTCGAGTTAAGTCGTTCTTGATTATACATCGTTTGTCAAACAGTATCTGGAAAAATAAAAATCAAGTTTAAGATATTTTATTCGACTTTACATCTATCCACCACAATTATTGAAGTCGTAATATCCTTAGAAAAGTGTTAAAAGCACATAAAATCATGTTACTGTGCAATAAATAAATAAGAATAAAAGTATATTAAATCATATTAAATTACGCACATTTACAGTCAATGTTGATAATTATCAAAAAATTTAGAGAACGAAATATGAAAACATCTGTGACTGTTGCTTTATTTAGCGGTCTTTAAGAGCTCAATATTGGCAAACCACATTCATAAATAAAGAGTCTGTGATGTACTGTAAAGGTCGCCAAATTGTAAACATCTACATTTACTAGTATGTACGTCCAGGTATTCGTAAGTTTAGATTACTTTTTTCTGTATTATATTAAAAGCTAGAATCTATTTGTTTGTAACCTAAAATAGATTCTTATTGAACATATATTATTAAAAATGCATTTATAAATAAAATGTTGAACTAGGGATGGTTATTTTTGGTTTAGCCTAGTGACAAGTAGGCACCTCGAGGTGGTGTAATTGTTAGCAAGTTTGTTTCGCTAGAATCATTACAATTGAGTGGTGAGTTCACTGGGTGTCCCATAAAACACCTTCATCCAGGTTTGGGGGTTGGGCGCAGGGCTAACAACCCTGCCTCATAAAAAACAGTTTGTTACGGAAACAGCAAAATGCTGCCCTAAAATAGGTGTAACAGGTGATGATTGATACTAATGACAAGTGAATTCGGAGACAAGTAAATTCGTTTTTCGGCTTAACTCGCCTCTCATGGAACAAATTACTGACGTAAGGTGAGGTATACCTGTATATGAAAATAAATTAGCAAACGGGATTTCGAATATTGGTCGGCCCTCTCCACAGTATACGCAAAAT
This sequence comes from Ascarosepion bandense, assembly GCA_037127315.1. NCBI lineage: Eukaryota > Metazoa > Mollusca > Cephalopoda > Sepiida > Sepiidae > Ascarosepion > Ascarosepion bandense. The sequence continues at coordinate 1,395,297 of JBBBDQ010001834.1, read as the reverse complement.
ATTAACGTGGTAATCTTCCTCCCATTTTTTTTAATCATTCCCCCCCCTATGCAGGGCAATACATCCATTTAGACCCAAGGGTTTACAGAGTGTTAGAGAATATAAGAAAGAAAACCCTATACAAACAGTATCAAATAATTTTGTAGTATTTTTAACGCATGCCTTAGATTTTACACACTTGTTAAGAAATAAAACATTGCAAGTCATTTCATCAATAACAACAAATTTATTACCCGACATGCCACGTGCGATTTCCGATGTTCTTTTTAATATAGGTTTTCCGTTTTTCATCTAGCTTCGTTGATTATTAGGAAATCACTACCAGTATCTAGTTGCTTTTTTCATCCACATAATTAATTTTCATATACACAGATTTTGTTTGGTTTTCTATAATTATTTTTCCATATCAACGCTGTGTACGAACGTTTTTTATGCGAGAACTTTTCATTGCTTTAGTTTTACAGTGTGATTTTTATGTCTTACTTTTCCACACCTGCAGCTCTTTAAATTCTTAAAGGGACAGTCATCGTCAAAATTCAACCTTCTACATCTGAAAAAGGGATTAATCTTTCTTTTTCCTCATTTTTATTTCACCTGTATATATGTGCATTCTTTTTCTTCAATTTCCTCCAAGACGCATCTGAAATATGAGATTCTCTGACATTCGTCCAATATTTCTTGTAATGTTATTTTTTTTATTCTGTTCCAGCTTCATTAGGATTCTAGCACATATTTCTGCATCTTTTTCTTTTCGTTAACCCTTTAGCAAAATGAATCCTTTAAGCATATCCGGAGTCAACTCGTTTAATTTGAATCTTTCACGCTCCTTTTTAACATATGTGAGAAAAATCTTCGTTTTCTTTTATCATGAAATTCATACACTTCCAATGAGTATTGAATAACGAACATTTTTCGCTAAAACTTTAGTCAGAATATCGTTTCTTCAAAACAAATTTCTTCTAGTTTTCTCGATAGTAGAAAATTACAGTATTTTTCATGTTTACGTTCTAACTTGTTAACTTTCTCAACAAAAGTCGTGTTAACATTCCCAACAAAACTCATGTTTTTGTCTTTCAAGTCGCTGCATTCTTCTCGGAAATTTTTCTCGTATCTTTGAAAATAATCAGTAAAGGTAATTCTATCATCTGAATTATATGGGAAATCAACTATGGCATCTGTCACCGCGTCGGTAGTGAAAGAAATTCGAAAAATTTTTCTTTTCTCCTGAAATATTTTAGTTAACTTTTGTTGTTATTTCTGGAGTTTCAACAACTGCTGTTGTATTTTTACTTGGACTAATAATTCCTCCATCATTAAAAATATCTGCTTTTTTTTCTTTCTTTACGCTTAGCAAAGAAAAAAATTACACGAACGTGGTTCTGTGACACTATTTGGAAAGGCGCTAGTAATATGAAAAAAAGTAAAAGATAGAAAAACACTAATTTTCGATAGACTGAAGATATACTCATGACTAGACGACGAAACACAGAAGAAAATGGTAAGTCGTGTTTTTCATCTGCCAGAGATGTAAAGCGAAGGGATTATCTGGTTTTGGTCAAGAATGAGATTAAGTGATACCATACTCTAAGAACTTCCGAGAGAAAGAATAGATAATATTTTTACGACCATTGAAAACAATCGTCCAGTTTGGATAATATTTTTACGATCATCGAATACAGAGCGGCTCTGGGAGCGAAATTCAGTCGATTGATAAGGACTAACTTTTAAGAGCAGACAAGCTTCCAAAAATACGAAAAGAATAGTAATTTAATTTTTCATCTGCCGAAATGCGATAAAACGTTTCAAATCAAGGGATGGTCCTCTTTTTTTTGTCATTTGTTGGCAAAAGGGTTCAAATGATAAATCCCAGTGCGAAAACGATCACACACAAAAGCACGATAAGAGTAAATTTTTGAACCGAGAATTTAGTTTGGCCGCTTTGGCTAGACCACGCCTACGAGCTTGGTTAGATGTCAAATGAGAAAAAAGCCCGAATGGAATTTCAAGGAAGACGGAGGACGTACCACGCTCCTCAGGCAGTGATGGTGAGAGGCACTCACACAAAGCAGGAAGGAGAAGGGTTTTATCAGGTGACCAAATAAAGGAGAATACCCAGATAGAATTTCAAGGAGGGAAGAGGGACTCCCCCATATTTTGACATTTACAGACGATGAGAGGTAGAAAAGACGACGAGAACAGACCAGAGACCAGGGAGAGAGAGAGTTCGGCCGACCACCAAGAGAGAGGTGGTTCTCCCGGCCACAGAGATAGGACAGCAGACATGAAAAGACACAGACCAGAGAGAGAGAGAGAGAGAGAGAGAGACGAAACCACCGCTTCGCCTGATCTGATGTGATTTGCCATCCTGAAGAAAAACCTCTGACTTAAAGCCTTGTTCCAGAATTCTCGTTAATAAACTGTCAACACTGTGTCACGATAATCAGGAAGGGTCTATGGTTATTGCATGGAGAATATACACCTGTTTGAGCGATCAATAACTGTAATAACAACTTTGTATCCAAGAATTGCATATAAATACTTTTCTTTTATCGATGTTTTTGGTAATTTTTTTTTTTTTTTCGTGTGACTTCAAAATCAAGTCATCGGTTCCAGTCGACTATTCGGACCAAGGCAGACTTGCGATCAATCAACACAACGTGAAACGAGACAAAGCTTAAGCCGAAGCGATCAACTCTACGATCAGCTGTGAGGACCGAGCTTGAGTCCGGACCTTCTGCGGGGTGGACGTCATGGTTCTAATTTTTTGTCGTCACTGTTATTAGGTACGCCGCAGCAAAAAAAGATATTTCTTCCCACTCCGTATATGTTTCGAGTTTTCGTCGCCACTCGCTGCTAACAGTTATACTTTTATGTCTCGCCTGACTTCAACGGTACGCTAACGAACATTGTATCAGAACTCTAACCCTAATTTTTCTTTGGGTTCTTTTTATTTAATGCGTCTTGTCTAGTTCTTTTCTATTACCGGGGGTGTCTTATTTACTTTACAATACGCTCCCAGTTCATGTTCTGCTATCCAAGCTTATTAAATTCATTACTTAATGCTTCATACGCTATATTTGCTTTCGATATATCCAGTGAGTGTCGAATTATCTAAGCCATATTTATTCATTATATACATCAGAAACCGTCTTTTGAATTCATATTTTTTAATACTATCAATCATACAATACAAAGTCCAAGAGTCACTCAATAAAATAGGTTGTTGAACGAGATTGTTGTAAGAAAGTAAAATAGGGAGAAAGAGTGCATATTATAAGGGGTATGCATTACTGATAACAGTTGACTTGGCTTGAAGAGGTTAAGATTTGTTATAGTTGAAGAATTATCCTTTCAATAATAATTCTAGAGAAAAATGTGGAAGGAAATGAGTATAATTTTACACCATATACGTGATATCTTTTTCCAATTTTAGGTATAAGAAAACTTTTTTCCCATTTTCTTTAAAACTTTTTCGTTGCTTACATACCCTGTTCTTTTCGGAGAACGACATCCCGGTTGCCTCATCTCTACTTTTCATGTATGAGAATATTGTTGAGCATACGCTGTTATCACCTTTAAGAAAAAAAAATCAGCCCGTAGAAGGCTTCTATTGAATTATTATCTTGCAACTGGTACAGTAATGAGATCACCATTTGTAACTGATCAAACGAGGGAGGATAATTAGTCTGCATAGTCTTATGCAATGAAGATAAACCTTCTGAAATTATAAGCTACCAAATGTTTCTTAGATTTTTGCTCGCATGATTTTCGCTATTTTTTCTCCCACAGAAACTATTGTCACTCAGGGGTATTTTTCTGTCAAGCAGGAAAAACGAGTTAGCAGTAGTTTATACTCTGTTATTCCATAAACAGCTGTACTCTGTCATTCCATAAACAGCAGAGCAAGTATTTTAGAGAGTAAAAGACAAAAACTGAAATAATATCTCTTGTTAACGACATATAACTTGCATCACGTTGTATCCCTAACTCCTTCAACTAATACCGCGACATTAACTTTTGCTGACTCCCACATACTGACGTGGATGAGTGCAGGAGGAGTAGAAATAGTGATATAGTAGCACAGCTATTTCCGAATGGCGTCAAAGGATATCTCCAGAAACACCAAAAGATTTGGTGGTTTAATGGGATAAACCCAACAAGAATGTATCGTAATTTGAAATTTTTCCTTTTGACGAACAAAACAGAACAAACAAAAAAGAGTTAAAAACAATCAACCCTCTTCCGATACTGATTACAATGCCCATTTCTGGAGTTCGAAATTTTTCAAGGCGGAAGCATTAAGCCGGCTGCCAAACTATTGGGTTATTGATGAGAAAGCGGACATGTTTGCGGCGGAGATTGAGTTTATTGGTTGAGATGAAGACTATTTGTATGCTGTAGTGTGTGGGAGTGAACGTTACCCGGATGTAATGCTTGAAAGACGATAAGGAGGGTGAAAGGAAAAGCATAAATCGGAAAGTATGCCAACGAATGTTCCACTGACACATAAATACAGAAAAAAAAAGGTAGGACGGAAAATGAATCGCAGCGCGAAGGAATCTCTTTCCCAATATAACAATTGATCACGCCATTGAATGAAATTGTTGTGGTTATTTTTTTTTTTTATTCCAAATTATTTTGGGTTGGCCGAGAAGTACTATTTTTGCTGTTATTAGATAGCATGAGGAAATAGTATTTTAATTTGATTCAACAAAATCGCTTTTCGTTGTATTGTCCAATCGACATGCAGTTTCTTCATATTCTTATTAATATTTCTTCCTTTGATTTCTGTTGTATGCACATTTCCTTCCGGGTCTCAACCTGAGACCTAAGGTCATAAATAGCTTTATGACATTTTTCACTAATCATTTAAAAAAAAAAAACTAAAATCACACACATTTTACATAGATAACGCTCTTCGTAATGTTTGAACTGCACTTGTGAGTACAATTTCTTGAGTTGTGCATTTCTTTAAGTCATGGGATACTAGGAATCCCTTCAACGAGTCTATTGAAACCTTTTCCAATCAATTCGAGAGCTCCAACTACAAGTGAAATTATTGTTGTTCACATATGCCACATTTTTTAGATTTCCACTTCAAATTCCCTGTAGTTTGATAGTTTCTTGAAGATATTCAAAGATATATTACAATCTACATCAGTAAGAAAGCGCATTATGTTTTTGTTGTCTTGGATGATCATGATGTCGGGGCTATTTGATGTTTCTCGGTTTTTAGCAGAAATCTTCCACTGAGGCTGGATGTGACACAAAGTGGGTTTTTAACGCGAGAATTCCGAGCCCTTAGGCTCGGGTAAAAATTTCCCGTAGACATTGTATAAAGTAGGGTTGGGATTTTGTATACTTTTCCCCCAAACGAAACTCTGCTCTTTGACATATCCTCGTCTGGCTTCTTCTCCGCCTGTAGGCAAAGAATCCAACAAGCCTGGGTTCGAGTGGAACTCTTACCTTTGATTGCTCTGTGTGTATTGTAAAATCCCTTAAAATTGTTGCAGCTTCTATCTTTGTAAATGGGTCTGGGTGAATTTCATACCATTTTCTTATAGTTTCCTTCTCATAAAAGATGTTTATCTTCTAGTGCAGATATTAGCCAAGTCTATCATGCCAAGTTTTATATTCAATAGGGGCTAACACAGTGCAACCTGATGCAAAATGATCAATTGTTTCTGGATATTCATCACAAAATTTTCATTTCAGGGTAACACAATTTTTCAATATGGGTGTATGGTAATTTCTCGTTAGCAAGCATTGGTTCTGTTTCATCTGTGTGTATTAAAATTGACCAAATGGTTTTTCGTTTTCTCGAGTTATTCTTCATTTACTTATTTATTCAAGGTTTATATTCTAATTTATTTTATAACCATTTTCATTTAAAACCTTTTCGTAATCTTTTTTTCTTTCATCGGAAATTGTTTTATGAGAGGAATTTTTAGACTCCCTGTGTTCTATTCCTTTCAGAATGTGTTTGATTATGGTTAGATCCAGTGTTCACATACATCAAATTTGTGTTGGGTTTCATATATAGAGAGACACTACCAGTTTGTAGATTAAATTCTATATATAGATATTGGACAAGTTTTTTTTATTATTAATTTCGACCTCTATTTCAACATCGATACTCTTGGAAAGTTTGGAAAGTATTTTTCTTATTTTGGTATTTTCTCTTCTCTTGCCCGGCCCTACCATCACTCCGTCACTCCGTCATCTCTCTCTCTCTCTCTCTCTCTCTCTCTCTCTCTCTATATATATATATATATATATATATATATATACACACACACGCATATATATATATATATATATATATATATATATATATATATATATATAATATTGTCATGTGCCCAACGAAAGAAATACAATAAAAAGAAGTACAGTGAACGACAGAAGGTCAAGTAATTTCTATATTAAACAAAGAAAAGTTTTTATTATAAGTTTAGGGATTATGGTCAGTGATAAAAAGGAAAACATAAAGGCTTACCGTCGAGAAGTTAGAACTACTTCAAAATAACTTCAGTCGGGAGTTTCTCGGTTTTCGTGATACAGTTTACACGTCATGTCACTGGGTGGCAGTCAACGGGTTGCTCTGAAGTAGATTTCTACAACAACTGACTTTGCCAGTCAACTTAATTAATTTTAGCGTCAATCAACCGGATAGAATAACTTTAGTCGGGACTAATATATATATATATATATATATATATATATATATATATATATATATATATTGTACAAGACATTATCAAAAAGTTCTCGGACTGTATATGCAGTGGCGATTGTGGAATTCTGAAAGTAGGGGTAGGGCCACTAGGGACCGAGATTTTTCTCAGGAGGAGAGGTGCAAACTCAAACAGTGCTGTCATTTTCATACTACACCACTATCGTGTACACAACTGAGGAATGAATTTGAGTATAAGTATGTTGCTTCATTAAATTAAACTGAATAACTTTTCATTCATAGTTTTGTTTGGCCTCTTTTCCACTCTCAAGCTGTTGAAACACAAGAGAGGTTAATTTTAAAACAAAATCAAAGGGTTGATATTAACATCAATACGTTCTGAAAAAGGAAAAGTGCTGAAGATCAAATCTTATCAAAATCAGAGACTGATCAGTTACAAAAAAAATTTTTAAGCTTATAAGTGGGGGGGGGGGGGCGAAAGGCCATCCAAACTTGGTGGTGCTTAGCCTCCTTCTGTCTGTTTTATTGAAACAGCTCTGCAATTCTTACGATTTCTGTATAATTCTAGTAACGTACCTACATCAAAATCTGCGTGAAGTTTGTCAAATCTGCCACCAAGATTCTCGAAATGCTTCACCAGAATGTCGGCAAATATTTCTTAAAGTAGAACAGTTGTCTTTTATTTTTTAAGTGGCGTTTCAAGGTCGGTGAGGTTTCGATCCAAGATGATCGATGTTCACGGTGACCTATCAACAGAAAAGGTTTGAAGATATGGGAGAAAAAATTGTAAATTCGTCTATGTGAACAATTGCCGAAAAAATCCATATTATTTAATAAAGGAAACTTATCGACAAAACAGCAGACGTAGATATTTGTTGTATTTTGCGCTATATTGCAATTGTATTACGACTCTGAAATTCTCAAATCATGTCTGAAGACTTTTCCCCTTCCTATGTGCCATCCAAACTTGGTGGTGCTTAGCCTCCTTCTGTCTGTGATTTTTACTCATAAAACTTCTACTAATTAACCAATAGCTGAGGAAGGAGATTCACACTGATTAACAGAAATCAATATATCGAATCTGATTGAAATTAGAACCCGGCTCTCTGCTTTCCGATTCTGTGCTGTTATCCATTACAATACACACACATCCAAAAATATATTCTTTGTTATCCTCAAGTGGTCACTCGTCTAGTTACAGGCCAATTTCGACGTTGCTTATCTTCGCTGATTGTACTAGAATTGGTGTTTCAACATGATATGGTGGTGTGCTTTGAGAATAAGAGAGCTGTAAAACTGAAGTTTCATTAGAAATTTATACCATCATTCTCACAACTTTCCCTAAAGCTGATAAGGTACGTAGTGCTCTAAGCCAGCGTTTCCCAACATTTTTTCGATCAGCGCCCCCTTTGTGCACAAACGTTTTTGTCAACGATCCCACCCCCGTCAAATTAAATTTCGAATATTATACTGAATTCATCTTTTACAGCAAAATGACACTTAATAATTTTAATATTGTTTTCATTTCTATTATAAAAGCCAAAGATTAAAATGCTAAAAAAGAAAACAACAACTTTTTGATAAGTAGCCTCAGTGTATTGAATTCGATGATTGACTTAAGTGCTTACTGGATAAGGCTTTTACTTTAGGCTCCATGTTCTTTAGACGCAATCGTAATTCTCGTTTTGTAATTTGTAGGCGTTTTTTTTCTTTTTCTTTTTTTGTTTGTTTGTTTGTTTAATAAGAAGCTGTGTAACTGCGTTGAAACCACATTCAGCCATATAGGTTTGGTTTAGTTTATTTTCTTTTACGGCATATCAACTTCAATGGGTTATTTAATGCCGACAAGAGTTTTAGGATAGGTTCATATGAATAGTATATGTAAGAGATCAGGATTTTTTACGTATTTTTGTAAACTCGGTTTTTTTGTCGAGAGTCAAATGTTTCTTTTTCTGGCAATATTTCTTTTTCGAAAAGTAAATTGGTAAAGAAATGAAGTAACAAGTTTGGTAGCTTCCAACAGCTTTAGATACCTTTCAGAAATTTCCTTTTGTAGCTAATGTTTAATAACTTTTTATAATAAATGGATAAATGCGCTACGCCCCACTAATATGTTCACCATCCCCCTACCAATAAAATAAAACTCTCGGTGTCCCCTCTCAACATAACAGAGCCTAGAAGAGGGCGATAGCACGCAGGTTGGGAAACACTGCTGTAAGCTAAACCTACTTTATGCGATCTCTTCTTCACATCTACTACGCTTTGATAATGTGCCTATATTTCTGAGATGAGGTATTGCAATTATTTACACTATTTACATTGTTTGGACTGTTGTCCTCATTTTGGTTGCCATATTCACGACATTTCTGTCTTTGTATGCTCCAACCTTCTTCAAATTATTGTAATTTTGATCTCAGCCCTTTATTTCGTTCACCGGGGAAAAATTGTTCTAGTTTTACGAATCATGCTTCTTTCAGATATCTCAATATCAGTTATCTCCCTTTAAATCAACCAGGTATTGAACTCACAACTCTTTGGGTCAAGTTCCTCGATCCAACTAACGATTTCATTCACTTCGAGGAAGATAACCAATAGTGAGACATCTGGAAGAAAATTGTTCTAGTTCTACGAAATATGCTTCTTTCAAATGTCTCAGTATCAGTTATCTCCCTTTAAATCAACTCTCTAAGTTTTTTTCACCTCTGCTGTACCCAGGTATTGAACTCACAACTCTTTGGGTCAAGTTCCTCGATCCAACTAACGATTTCATTCACTTCGAGGAAGATAACCAATAGTGAGACATCTGGAAGAATTTCCATTTCCATTTTGTCTCTTGTATCTTCTTTTCACACCGTCCATACATTTTCCTTCGGGTTTTGGTCATTCAGGGGTCTATCATATTTCAGTTTGGATGCTGTGTTAGGTTTTTTTAATCTCCTTAGTTTCATTCTAAGTTTACATATAACAGGAAGGTGATCGCTTCCGCAGTCGATACTTGGATAGGTTTTACAATGAACAACTGCATTTCTGAATTTTTTGTTGATAACTATGAAGTCGATCTGCTTTGTAGTTTCTCCTTTGTAGTTTCTTTTCCATGTCCATAATCGTCTTGGATATTCTTGAAACCAGATTTTGGTTATTAATTGGGCATTTGCCGTGCAACATTGAATCCATTTTTCTCTGTATTAGTCGCGGGTTGCTGGTTCAAATTTATCAGCTTTGCTCTCCTTGTCTACTTTGGCATTCATGTCTCCTATGATAATTATAATTTCTTGTGATTTACACTGAGCCTTGTCAGTGTCTAGCACGAAGTAAAAACATCTGTATTTTTCTTCCGTACTTTATGGTGTCGGTGCATACACGATTATAATAGATATATTGAAAGGCTTTCCTTTCAGTTTAACTGCAAGAATTCTTTCAGATAACTGATAGTATCCCAGAATGCATTTCTTCATGTCTTGATCTAGTATCAATCCAACTTTCATTTTTCTCTCCGCCTGCATATATAATGCAGTGGTTTTCACTAACAAAATCTTCATTGTTTGGTCACCTAGTTTCAGATACACTTAAAATGTTGGCATTTAACCTATTCATATCCCGTTTTATATTTTCCAACTGGCCATAACTGTTTAACTGTCATACATTTCCTGTTTCTGAGAGTTGTTTTTTTATTTGATGCGAATAGTCACTAGATGACGGTCCGGTGACACCCGGCGAGAGATCAGTTCCGGGGAGTTTATGGCAGTTCACAGGTAAAAGTATGTGAAGTGCCATGATTGCAGACATCCTGAGGAGACAACAACTTAAAAAAAAGGTTATGACGTAAAATTATTTGGAAGAACGCAATAGTAGTTCGCACACACGCACAGAGCCATTTGTAACGAGTTTACTACACTCAGCGAAGTACACTTCTTTTATTGTTCACGCCTTTTTGATGTTTTTTTTTTCTTCTTATTCTTTCACACTATATAAACTCTTGTGTCTTAGTGGCTTTACTACGATGCTTTGGATGAAATGATTTGAAAAAAAAAAAGAGAATGTGAACGCATAGGACGTCAGCCCTTGATATTTTACACTGATGCTTATTCTAATTACCACTGATTAGGTTTTCATTCAAAGCCACTGAGTCATGCAACTTTTCTGGTTACTTTTATGAAGGAACGGTCCTAAAAAGATAAATGTGACGTATACATTGACGTCACGCCCAAACTCGCGGAAACTGTTTTAAGAAATTGAAGTTAGAAATAATCACATTTAATCACATTTAATCAATAAACAGTGAATTTGTCTACAATTAAATCGTCACATATCAAAGAAAAAGATCTGACAAGCTGCATATTATTTGCAATAAAATTCATTATTCTAAGACTGCAGACAATTATTTCTTCTTTCTGCTTATTTTTATTGTAAGAACGACTTCATTCGTATTTCTTGGAGACCCACGATTCGTATTTTGTGTAAGGATAAATAATCTATAAACCTGAAATCGATTAATAGAATTGGGAACAAAGTTTCCATCAATACTAAAGATGGAGGAAAAACCGAAACCGTAAATACGGCAAATAGCATCGGTAATTTTTGCATTATAAAAATTTAAATAAAACTGCTTTTTACAAATATGTATGAAAAAGTTCTAAAATATCTTATTGATAGTTGACAGTTTTGAGTTTGGCTTTATACCAATTAAAATTGAGTATGCGTGAAAGAGAGTATTTATTGGCTGATAAAAAAAGGGACAATTGTTCAGGAGAGAAAGGATGCCAGTCAAATAGTAGCTGATGTCTCTGGTGTATGTATCTGGAGATTTGTGAGTTGCAGATGTGAATGTTTTTCACTGAAGTCATTGCAGTATCAAATGGGTCCTTTGACGACGAGTAAATTTACCGTTGACTTTTCCAGTTGCCGACTCTCTTAGTTGTTTTTAGAAAGGACTACTGACTTACATACTTGCTTAGAGTTTTTGAAAACTTAACAGAATCATTTGATTAGTCAATTATGCTGTCTAAACAAAATAATTTAAAATCTATTTTATGTGTGCATAAACATGTCAATTTTTGTAAATACGGATGGACAAATGTCACATTATTAAAGCAGTAAATAATAAATAATAAAAAAATTAAAATAATTAAAAATTTATTGGTAATTTTCTAACATCTCCTCAACAAATGTCTTATAGTTAGACTATAAAACGAAAGTATGTAATATTAAATAAAATATTTATTGGGTAATATATATATATATATATATATATATATATATATATATAGAGAGAGAGAGAGAGAGAGAGAGAGAGATAGATAGATAGATAGATAGATAGATAGATAGATAGATGTGTGAGTTTGCTACCACAACTGTTATTATCATCAAGTATTACTATTACCGTATTAGTCCGCAATCATTATTAACGTAAATTACTCCTCTCTTCCGCTGTAAAATGAATACCCCACATAAAAACTAACAAGTATTACAAATTAGAATTTCTACCATTTAAATATGTGCAACCACAAAAAGCAGGCTAATAACCGACTTTAAAATAAAAAATATCAGTACAGCCTTAAATAATTAAAAATAATAGCTATTTTTACCTATCATAATTTCACAGAGACCTCCATCATACGTACATATGTACGTACGAGAAATCGACAGCTGTCCGCGCGTTGACATCGCTACACTATTTAAATACACCAACCGAATGCATATGTATGTGCGCAGCGGCACACATATATACGCTAAGCCCCATACAGTTCGCATATATGTTTGTATGAGCCCCGGGGGGCGAGCGTGCGGGTGTATGTGTGTTTTTGCGCACGTCAATGGGTGTACAAATGTGTATATATGTCTGCATCTGTCACGACGACAAATTTTCCTTCCACTTCCACAAAAATACACCAATATATGCAGCCCTACATATAGCTAGTTTTTAAAAAAAAAATTAATCAGTTTGTCGGACGATCGCAGGAGCGTGAAACCCAGGGTCACAAACTCACACTTATCTATATGGATATGTCAGCTCTATAATTGATATTGAGCACTTTCAAATAAGTACGGCGTATATATAATATATAAATAATATAATATATATAACAAAGTGCATATATATATATATATATATATATATATATATATATATATATATAATTATACACATACACTTTTCACAAACACACACACACACACACATATATATATGAAATGAATTCTTTGAACATTATTTTTTATCGATACTCGTATTTAAGTAGATATTCTGTTTTTAATTAAACGGTATTATATATTTATATCTACCAGCCTAATTATTTACGATAAACTTTTATTATGAAAATGTGTGTAATTTGGCAAGATTCGAACCTGCGACTCCTATCTACATAGGGGAAGCTACCATGTGATCTGGCACGTCTTAGTCCTCTCGACCACGAATGACCAAATCAAGCCTATTGAATAACACAGTTTTCAATTTATCGCAATAACCATATCTGCTCTGAAATGTATCGTAATGTCAACAAATGTAAACATGTTACGGAAATTAACGAAGATTAACGAAACTTGGTTATAAACAACCAACAATTTGAAATGAATTGTTTGAACATTATTTTTATCGAAACTCGTATTTCAGTAGATATTCTGTTTTTAATTAAACAGTATTATAATTTATACCTACCGGCCTGATTATTTACGATAAGTTTTTATTACGAAAATGTGTGTCATTCGAATCCTGCCTACAGGTTCTCCTATATATATATAGGTTCTCCTATATATATATATATATATATATATATATATATATATATATATATATATATATATAAGTAAGAAGTTAACCTAGAGCCAACGGACCTACCAAGGTTTAACCAAATGGATCGTCTGGGCAAGTTGGCTAATTAGGCTGAAGTAAGGCGGTAGTATATAAGATATTCCGCAACCACGTGACTAAAAATAGAAGACACCAAATACTCTAGACGGGGGGGGGGGTAATAATTTATTCACGAAAAAAGGGGGGGATTACAACACTTAATGATAATAATAATGCTAAACATACGATCAATGTTCAAGTGTTCGTTCGTTTCTTTTTTGGTTTCCATTTTTCTCCTCCGCGTTTATACTCGGTGGGTTTTTTGAGACGTGTTCAAAGATAAATTTACGGTTATATATATATATATATATATATATATATATATATATATATATATATATATAGGATTAATGTGGAGAAGTTAATCCCTTAACTGAGAAGAGTTATACTAACAAGGATTTGTTCTTCATCTGCTGTTGTTCCTCGGTCTTTTTCTTATACGATGCTTGGTGTAATTTAATATCTTTGTATGTGGGTGATTCTACAGATGGTTAAATGTGTTTGTTGTGTTGACTTCTTTAGTGTTTTGTATTGTTTGCAGGTGGTTGGTTGCTTTTTATCTTTTTACGTTAACTTCCCTTTAGCGCGCTTGAATTAGTCTGCTTACTTGATTTATAATAAATTGGCTTCTACTTGTCATTTTGGGTTGACCTATTTTTACTGTGTTTGGTTAAACTTTTTATACCGTGTGAGTATGTGATCACTCAAAAGATTTTTAGTTAAGTGTTTGTGTTCTTGTGAATATTTATATTTGTGGGCTTGAGTGTGATTTTTCCGTTTGGTAGTTGTTATAGTATTTTCTTCTTTATTTTTTTGTTTTTTGTTGTTATTTTCTGTCATGATTTATGTTTATATTTATATATGATAGTAATGGGTTTGCGTTTTGTGTTGTGTTAATTTTTATGTTTTGTTGTTATTTGCGTAGTAAAGTAGATATTTGTTCTAATGTCTATATTTTCCCATTATTTTGTTTTTCTTGTTCAATATTTTACTTTGATTTTAAAGTTAATTATTCTTAATTTTCCTCCAAATTGATATCGAGCATTTTACAAAAAAATCTGCTTGTCAAAATATTTATCAGTAAACCATTGAAAAACTTGGGAATAAGCATCATCACAACCCAACACTATATATAATAATTGTTACAATTTTGCCCCCTAAAAAATATTCACAAACATAAATATATCAAGAAAGTTGACAACATCTTATAAAGACACCCACATCCGTGTTAAAAATGCTTTTCTGTGATATTTTAAAATAAAAGTAATATTTCTATCAAATTAATTAAACTTTAAATCATGAAATCTTCTTCAAATAAAATTTCATACTTTATGTTTTAGATAGTTTTTAATAAAGATAATTATTGACAAATTAATCAATAGGGACGATTTTAAGGCTTTTTTTTTTTTTTACTGATAACAAGAAAACCTTATTCCAATCATTTTCAATTAATTTTGTATTTCAAAATATTTTGCTTAAATTTATTCATTTTTATAAATAAATTTTAAATCTTAGGTATCTTTTTTCTTTGGAGGTACCTAAAACAGAAATGTTATGGCGATACAATTGGAGCTGTGCTTCACGGTGTCTTGCTACAGACAGATTTTGTTATTGTTTCTCTGCCAAAAGAATCGAACCCCCAAAATAGTCACAAGAGTTAAAGTAGTAAAGACGCCGGATGTTAACTAGACAAAGAGGCACCAACTATTGATGCTAGTGGTCTTGCTACGGTTTCACTGTCGACACATTCATTACCATTAGACACAGCAACATTTCTCAACTCTAAAGTCAGTCCGTACAAAAACTCGAACCTTAATTAAAAATGCTTAATAAGTTCATGACCTAATTATCTTCTTTATCTCTTAACAACCGTTTTTAATTTGCTGACTTTTATAGCTTTCTGGCCTTCATGGAGAATAAATAAATAGCCTTTACATCCGGCTAACATATTTTTTCACTATTAAAGGGCATATTTTCTTTTCGAGATTTTAATTAACCCCATTTTTTTAAATAAAAAACGATAGAGTTACATTATGTACTGCCAAACACCTCCACATTTCCACCCGATTCTATCTAGGACACTTGATGACGTTACTAAGTGGCATGAATTATCATGGTAGACGACAATTAATTTTTATCTTTAGTAATTTTGAATCAATTTTATGTGTGCTTCACGATCTGAGATTCTTGTCTAAATCCTAACTTAGTTAGTCTCTAATTCATGAAAGGACATTGATCCTAAACCCCCGAAAAGAGTCTTTCTTTGAAAGTACTGTGAAGTAAATACTAAAAACTCTTTGACCCCATTTGTAGTCAGATTTTAACTTAGGGTGGGTTATCCATAATAGACAGTTGTCTTGTCCCGTCTTTTATATCGTTTTGGGGCTCATAAAGGTCATTTGGGAATTCACCCCCTGATGTGATTCTTGCCTTTCAATTTTTTTTAGATGTTTCCTAGTTTTCTATTGGCCGACAAAAACATTTCGCATCGAGGTGTGAAATTTCGCACGTTTTGTGTGTGCTAAGCAAAGGTTTTGTAAATTCGAGTTAATTCGTTTATTTCTAACAATGAGTCAATGTTTAGCATTTGAATTTTTAAATCTACATCTTGTTTTGTTCACTACAAACTCCTTATTTTAAACGCGCTTTTTGTCTACTAGTGGTTGCAACATGATGCATAGATCAGGCGAAAGAGGATAGCAGGTGAGGCAGAATGATTGAAAACAATAAAAGATTCAAAAAACAAAAAATTAGTATGCCAAAAAATAAATATTCCCAAATTTAAAATATAAATGACTTGTATTTGCATTGCATAAGTTATAAATAATTAGTGACCGATATTATTGCTGTGATATTTTACATTATACCAAGTTCGGTTCACTGTGTGGCGCCAGGAAGTTTTTTCACATAGATAAATCTACCATCCGCTCGTGTATCGAATACTGCTGTCACATCTGGTCGGGTGCCCCTGCTATTTATCTCGGGGTTCTTGACAAAATCCAACAGAGAATCTGCAATGCGATCGATCCCGACTTGGTAGCGCAGCTCCAGTCACATTCTCAGCGGCATAATGTGTCTCTTCTACAAATACTTTCACGGATTCTGCTCCGACGAGCTTAGCTCCCTGGTGCTCCCTCTACATGAATTTACTCGAGCTACTAAACTAGCAACTAGGTCCCACCCTTTTACAGTTGAAACCAATAAAATGTAACCGCAATTTCTACTCTACAGCTTCTTTTCTCGCACTTCTCGGCTGTGGAATTCCCTTCCGTATACTTGCTTCCCTGACAGCTATAAACTCCAAGAATTTAAAGGTAAAGTCAATTGCCATCTCCTATCTTCTTGACTTGCATCCTTTCCCTCATGTTCTTTTCCCCGTCCGCTCTACTCACATCAGCTCTATTCATACGTGTTCTCATCTTTCTCTTATCCATTCTCTGACACCTCCTATAACCTGTTCCTCTTTCTCATCACTCTCTTCTTTTGTAACCCTCTGCGCACCAGTGGCAGTACTGCCTCGCTTGAGGTGAAATGATTATAAAAAAAGTATTAAAAATATAGTATTCAGAATGTTTACTTATGAGGAAACGGCTAATATTACCGTTAGAGACGAGGAAAATAGATACTACACCTTGATCCCAGCCTGATAGCCAAGGATTGAAGAAAAGTGTGATTCGTGTAGTACTGGCTGCTTGGGCAAGGAATTTCTTATAAAGAAACGGTTACTATTACCATTATAAACCCTATTTCTGTTCATGATACTTGTTCTGACATCCATTTGCATAAAATTGTCTAGTAGATTATTCGCTACTGTTCTTAGTTTCTTATGCTTTCCATTTGCCATCTGAGTATTAAAGTCTTCAACGCTTTTTCCTCATTATATACCAAAGAAGTTTTTTTTTATTATTATCACTTTCTAATTGTTTTTAAGTAGTTCTTTTTGTAGCTTTTATTTTTTATAACTTCCTCATTTATCACATATTCTGTTCATTGGATTCTTAGTTGCCTTATATCTTTTTTTCAGTTGTGACAAAAATGCCCCAAATTTACTGCTATACAGGAGGAAGACGTCAGATAACAGTTCAGCACACGTTTTTAATACTAATACTATTTTTCGATTTCTTCTTTATTTTTCTACGTGTCCATGTTGACGATCATAGCTATTCACAACTTCCTCGCCTTTGTAGCTCTTAGTAATATTTGTCTTTTTGCTACTTGCAACCTTTCACTGTTCTGAAGCGCCTTCGAATTTCTCTGTCACACTTTCATCGACTGCTATGGCGTAAATAGTTGAATTTGCACGTGTTTAATTTTAATTTCCCTGATATGTAACACATATTCTGGGTTTTCTTTTGCTCACCACCATGAATTCTCTGTTCTTGCATTTAAATATTAGTTCTTTATTCTTTATTTCTTGTGGCTTCCATCTGTCTTTTCTACAAATATATTCATTGCAACTGCTCTAGTGAACTTTTTTTCCTGGTGCCCCACTCAAGGGAATTTAAGCGTGCTACTAGATTGGCATCTAGGTTCCATCCTTTTACCATTGAAATACTTAAATGTAACCCACACTTCTACTAAAACAGTTTCTTTTCTCGCACTTCCCGCCTGTTGAACTCACTTCCATTTATTTGTTTCCCAGATAGCTACAATCTCCAAAAATGTAAATGCAACGTCAGTTGCAATGTTCTTTCCTCTTGAATCCCATTCATATTTTAGCCTTTTTTTTAATACCATTTGTACCCAGTCTTTTCTTTCACTGTAAAACCCTGCACACTAATGGCGGTTTCGCCTTATTTGCGATGATATGATTGAAGAAAAACTAAAGGAACATTTTTAAAACTCGACCATTAACACGAAACCACATTATTGTTAAGCTTATGTTACGTTTAACCTACTTTCAGGGGATTTTATTAAATATGAACATTACATGCAGAAACTGGAAATTTCTGGAAGAAACTGTAAAGTTTCAAGTGAGAAGTGGAAAATTGATGATGGAATCAAACGAATAGGTATTTCAATATTTTTCAAATCTTGAACTATATGAGACTCCGAACAACCGCCAGTCGCAATGAACGGATGGTTTCTCGAGAAGGCTCTGTGCCTATAGAGAATTGTTGTGACCTGTTAGGGCCGGGAAGAAAGACCTGGAAAACAAGAAGGTAGGTTTAACCGATGTATTAGAATAACAGAACATATATACATTTTTTTTTTAATCGTATCACCCCGAGCAAGGCGGTAACGCCACTGATGTGCAGGGGGCTACGTAATAGTGAAAAGATTGGAAAAGAAAAAGCCGGAAACCACATCCTAAACAGGGAAAAAGGGATGAGCCTCTTAACCTGTTCAATAGACGTGGGTGGAGTGTGAACCGGGCGATAGATAGATCTATCTACTCCAATTGAAAAAAAAAAATAAAACAAAGTGAGAAGATTGGAAATACGAGTATTAGTAGTCAACAGATAGATGTGTACGCTCGAACTGTCTAGTTACACTGCGTCACGACTGTCTCTAGACTGTGCCCCCGGAAGTTACGCAAGTTAGTATTTATTGACGGAGGAAGAGTCCCTTCCTATAGATAGAGCACCATAACAAGAATATTAGGCTTCAAGCTCACATCCGGCTTCAAGTTGAACTCTTATGTACGATCCATTGCTAAAGATGCAGATCAAATAACCGGCTCCTTGTACCGCACTAGTAAGTACCTTACCCCTCATGCTATCCTCTACCTTTATAAGAGCCAGATCAGACCGAAAATGGAGTACTGTTGCCATATTTTGACCGGAGCCACTTTCCAGTCTTGATAGAATTCAAAAGCGTCTGTAAGTCCTCGTTGGACAAGAATTATTTTCCATTTTTCAACCTCTCTCTCAAAGGCGGGATGTGGTGAGTCTCTCATTGCTCTATGACTACTGCCATGGAAAGTGCTTGAAAGAACTACATTCCTTGGTTCCGCTAGGTCCAACCTTCAGGGTTAGGACCCACCATGCCACTTACATAGTAGCAAACCACCCACGTCCTCTCCGTATTCCATCGGCGAGGAGTTTCACTGAAAAAGATAGGAAGGGAAGATAACAGTTAACTCTAGACTTGAAGAAGTTAAGATCGTATTGATCAGGAAAACATTATCTTGAGAGCCTGTTCCACAGGGCAGAGGTTCGTGGGGAGAATCTTCTCGGACAGAAGTTACATTTCACTAGTGGAATACGAAAAAGAGAATGAGGTTCACTACAATGTACATGGCATGGTGGGTCTTAATCGTGAAGGTCAGAACTGGTGGAACTAAGAAATGTAGTTAGTCTGAACACTTTCCATGAAAATAGCGATTGATCAGCAGGAAGCTCGCAACGTTTCGTCTGCGGAGAAAGAGATTGTCGAGTGGAAAATAATCCCTTATTCACAAGGATACAAAGACGCTTTTGGACCCTGTCAAGACTAAAAAATGAAGACTGAGCAGCTCCTGTCCATATAAGGCAGCAGTACCTCTTCAGTCTAAAAATCAAAGAAAAGACGATTTTTTGAACGCTAGATTCTAAAACTTCTATAAGTTTTTTCTGTGGGAGAGATGTCTAGTGAGTGACGAACGCCAGTTGCTATGTAGACTGCAAGGAAGATAGATGTTATAGCCCGCTACGTAAGGCGAGCAAATAGAAACCTTGTACTCCCAACAAGGAACTGCTTGTTTTATGTATTATAATTTCTCTGTGTGGAAATAAATAACGATAGCTATATACATGTTTGTATATAATTTCTTGTACGGCATATTTGCATAAAAAATCTCTTTGATGTATATTTGACACTGTATAAGTAAAAATTATTATCTTCAAAAACTTCTTATACTCTAAAAATATTTTCTGGGTTTAAATAAACTTCAAAAGGTTGATAAGCCATAAAAAAAAATCAATCATACACATAGAAATATCACTATGTTCCTCTTCTGGTAATATACTAAACATAGCTCAGTTTTTGACATAAGGCACCCAGTGATGAAAAATTTACTAGTCTTAATTATCGATTAAACCTGTTTCCTAATCATTAAACCACGACGTATCACCCTTTAACCTGAGATATTTCATATGCTGAGAATATGACCCGCGATTTTGGTCAGTATAAAAAAGATGGAACGACAGTTGTTAAAAACTTAATACGCTTAACAGGCAGGCGTTTGAAACAAGTCTCTTTTAAGGTGAAAATTTCTTTTTTCATTTTACTTGCATTTTTCAGCTTTACGTAATTCGATAGTTTTGCTACTTGTCCCAGGCCGTCGTTCGAATCCAGATGAAAGGCAGGGTACAACTGCCGATTTTCAACACAAGCTGTTCCTGCTTGGAAGATTAGCGCAACGCTAACCTCCTTCCACCATTTCAAAGCTAAAGTGAGTTAATTACTGGAATCAGTTAATGAAGCTGAAATAGTTGCCTATTTAAATGCTGATTTTCAAAACAGGCATTCTATTTTCTTTATGAATGATTGGTACAACACAAACTTTATTTTACTTCGTTTCTACCGTAAGCTAAACTTACTAGATTTTTATACCTAATTAAGGAACGACCCGCATATTTCCTACCGACTAAAGGCCAGAATGTTGAATGATTTTTTTTTAATCGTATCACCCCGAGCAAGGCGGTAACGCCACTGATGTGCAGGGGGCTACGTAATAGTGATAAGATTGGAAAAGATAAAGCCGGAAACCACATCCTAAACAGGGAACAAGGGATGAGCCTCTTAACCTGTTCAATAGACATGGGTGGAGTGTGAACCGGGCGATAGATAGATCTATCTAGTCCAATTGAAAAAAAAACAAAAAACAAAGTGAGAAGATTGGAAAAGAGAAAGCCGGAAACCACATCCTAAACAGGGAACAAGGGATGAGCCTCTTAACCTGTTCAATAGACATGGGTGGAGTGTGAACCGGGCGATAGATAGATCTATCTAGTCCAATTGAAAAAAAACAAAAAACAAAGTGAGAAGATTGGAAAAGAGAAAGCCGGAAACCACATCCTAAACAGGGAACAAGGGATAAGCCTCTTAACCTGTTCAATAGACGTGGGTGGAGTGTGAACCGGGCGATAGATAGATCTATCTACTCCAATTGAAAAAAAAAGTGAGAAGATTGGAAAAGAGAAAGCCGGAAACCACATCCTATTCCATAAGCAATCAGGCAATATTCACATGGGCGATGGAAATAACACAATACTCTCCTCACTCTATTTAGCCTTGTACCAGACTAAACTAAGCTTGGTAAATACTAAGCACTTGTAAAAGACGAAGAATCAGGCCTTTTCTTTTTTTTCACCTTGTATGGTAACGAACTTCACACTTTGAATAGCCAATCCTCATCACCAGTCCAATGACCGGGCATGGTCGTAAGATTGCTGGCCTGTTCTTCCACCCCCAGATATCGAGGTTGAAAGCTGATGAAATAGTTATTCATGCGCAACGTATTTTGGGCAAGTAGATCTGCTGGCCTCAACTTGAAGGCCTGCCTTTGTCACAGACACGTAGCCGGTGATTCCATTGTTAAAAGCTTCGCCCTTCAGTCTAAGAAGCATATATTGCTCTGGAGCACAGTTATACTTCATTGTGCTATGTGGCTATTGACTCTACAAGAAGCTTCATCCACTATTTGGCAGGTTTTGTTATTTTAAAATTCTGCTGGATGTATAGCCATCCTTCTCACCTGGCAGAGGAACAGGTTTAGTTGCTGATGACCAAGCCATGCGAAAAGTAGTACCGGGTTAAATGAAACATGTAGAACTAGTGCGTGAAATGACCTAACACAAATTTACAAAACTAAATAAAATAAATAATTGATCTGTTTCTCGAAATAATGGGGCACCCAGTGAGGATTAAACCCATTATTCGGTCGTAATTGTTCTAGCAAGACAAGCTTGCTAACTATTACACCACGTCAAGGTGCCTTCTCTCTTTCTCTTTCTTTCTCTCTCTATATATATGTGTGTGCGTGAGTGTCTCTTCAGGACGTTAACGATCATGGCTCTCCACAACTTTTTTTTCTTTTATATTTACAAATTTTGATTTATAATAACTGTTCTTGGCGTTTTCTCCGCGATTTTGAATTCAGAATTCTCCTGATATGATCTTAAGCTGTTTGCCACACAGGGCTAGAGCGCCCAGTTTGCACTATTATTTTACCTATAGTTTGTGTCTAGAATATAATAAAATCAAAATTAATCTTTACAGTTATTTCAAATTAAATGCTCCCGATAACATTCAACGACAAGCATAGAACGGATTTTTTAGCATGTCTCATGCAAAATAGTTGCGGTACTTGACTTAGTACCTAGCAATGCCGTGTCATCACCGGACTGAATCCATAGCTATGGAACCCAGTTCTACCCAATTGCACTAGATGGCCGTTGATCCTACAAGAAGGTTCATTCACCATTTGACAAGTCTTGTTTTAAATACTGCTGGGTGTTTAGCCACCTTCCTACATTTTAGTCTCCAAAGACTCGATTATGCGGCAGGTTGTATCATTTGAGCGACTTGACATAAATATCCGTTGATTTCAGAGGTTGAAGCCAGGCTTTCGAGTTTTGATTTGCAATATCGATAGAGAGGGCCTCCCATTGTTCAAAACTGGTGAAACACACTTTTTCACTCACTTTTTCATTTTTTCACGTTCCTTAAGTATAGTTATTTACCAAATTTAGCTTAGTTTGAATACAAGGCTACAGGTATAGATGTCTAGAAAGGAACAAATTCACAACTTGAGTAATGGTGCGCAGAACCAGCACAACTCATAAAATACGCACAAAAAGTTCCCATCGCTCTCTTATTTATGTATTTATTTGAAAACTAATGATAACAACAAAATACAGGATATCCCCGCAAAACTGACATAATTTAAAATCTATCTATCTATCTATCTATCTATCTATCTATCTATCTATTTCTCTCTCTGCACTTGTCATATATATTCAAACGTTATTATAGTGGATACTCGTATTTGCAATAGACTCATCATTTTATTTTAAACAGTATATATATATACGTACTTATTACAAACGTTATTTTTAGTGGGTACACGTGTCTGAGTTGACATCTGTGTTTTGTATTTTCTTAAACAGCGAATTTAATATCAACCGGCCTATATTAATAAGTTCTACTAAAGAAAAATGTACCTCCTGACAAAAATCGAACCTGTAACCTTTTTAGCATCAGAGAAACCACTTATATATCCGAAGCGTGCCGTTACTAATCTGGTCATGGAGCTTGATAAAGCAAATCTCAGTTACATAATGAACGTCTCTCGTTAGGACTTTTTCGAATCTATAGCCGCTAGCTTCATTTTAATTCCAAAAATGCATACAGTCATTTTAAATGGATTTCTTTCTTTCTTCTCTCTCCCCCTCTCTCTCCCCTTTGTCTGGATTTTAAATAATTATCACACTGTACATGAAAAATACATTAAGTTATATATTTAAAAAAAACACTTCTGTCTGCACAGTTTCAGAAAAAAAAAAACTCCTGATAAAAAATTCTCCAACATTCAACTGTCATATAGGAAAATTGGTATTACATCGCAGTTCAGCACTCTTCTTTGTTTCTAGCAAAGTTTTTCCCTTTCTTAATACTTTGTTTAGCTTTTGAAATACATCTTTCACTATCTCAATGCGCATTCAGATTTCGGAATCATTTTTCCATCCTTTGTTTAAAAAAAAAAAAGAAGGAAAACTTCTCAGATATTTAAACTTCTGTACTTGTTTAATGTTGACATTTGCAGTTTGTTGTTTACATCTGCGGCTTCTTCTCTTAGTGACAACCATACATTCTGTCTTCTTAAGGTTGATGATTAGTTGTTTCATAACAACTTATTTGAATATACAGAAAATCCCCCGCAAAAATCATTTAAAATATAAATATCCGTGTAACTACATGTACCAGGCAAACCAAATTAAATAAGCTTCATGTTGAACAATAAAAGGTTTATTTATCAAAATTTGAACAAGATATTCCAGGGGATGTAGATTTTATAAATTTTCACAAATGTTCAATATGCGCACCACTTGTGTCTCGGCACACGTCAAGTCGGTAATCTAGCCCCTGCCAAACACATTGTAGCATATCTTGCGTAGCATTTTCCAGCGCCAAAGTATTGCACGATAAATCTGGGTTTACATACATGTTCTTACAAACTTTCTGGCGCTTCGCACGAATGTTTCCCAAACTTGGTGGACGATATCTTCCGGAATTGGTGGTCGTCCAAATCACTTTGCCCAGCACAGACCGCCTTTCACTTACTTTTTTGTAATGTCTAAATCTGATTTCGAATTGGCACATTTTTCTTGAATTTTATGATAAAAGAACGCTGCACACACATATTTGGTTGTATTCGAGCATATTCTAGCAAACAAAATGCCTTTTCATATCTAGTAAACGTCATACTAACACACATAATGCCTTTTTTTAACGTTATTCAAACACACACAATGACTTTTCATTTCTAGTTAACTTTATTCAGACACAATGCTTTTTCATTTCTAGTGAAAGTTATTCTAACATACAACCTATCATTTCATTTCTAGTGAACGTCATTCTAACAAAATGCCTTTTCATTTCTACTGACTGTCATTCTAATACACAATGCCTTTTCATTTCTAGTGAACGTCATTTTAACACACACAATGCTTTTTTTATTTCTAGTTAATTTCATTCTGACATAATGCTTTTTTATTTCTAGACCTAATTGTTAACTATTAATGATCTTTCCCGTATAACAACTAAGTCCCCTTAAGCTTAGTCTCGCCGTAATGTGATAATATAGCAAGGGCTGAAAAGATCTCAATCCGAACTAGATCATCATCATCATCTTCTTCTTCTTCTTCTTCTTCTTCTTCTTCTTCTTCTTCTTCTTCTTCTTCTATGTGTCCTGTCCTTTTAGAACGTGTGTAATCATGGTTCTCCACAAACTCACGTTCTTTGTAGCGCTAAGTAAAGTTTGCATTTTTGCCAGCTCTCCTAATTGCCGTTCACTCAGCCATTTACACAAGATCGTTAGCCAATTTATGCGGTGCTTTCCTATGTTCCCTTTGCCTTCACTAAGTCCTGTGAGTGTCAAAGTTTCCAAGTGCTCTCTCCTTATTATATGCCCAAGAAACTTTCAACTGTTTCTTTCTGATACTACGTAGAAGTGCCCATGTTCTCTAAAACTTCGTTATTGCGCACATGTTCAGTCTATAATATTCTTAACATCCGTCTGTAGAACCAAATTTTTGTTGTTTCAAGTCTCTTCATCTGAGATGCGATAGTCCAGTACTTGGTGGAGAATCAACATTGTATACCAGTTCAATACTTCTTGTTTCCAATAATTTTTTCTATTTCTTAATACTTTCCTTAATTTTTGGAAGGCATCTTTGTTAAGATTCTTCCTAGATATTTACATTTTTTTTTTGCACTAGTTTAGTTTTGGTATCAACAATTTGTAATTGGCATCTTGGGCTGTTCAACTTGCTGACAATCATACATTGTCTTTTTTTTTTACAGTTGATAATTAGTCCTTTCTTCTCGCTTTCCTTTACTACTTTCCGTAGGAGTTCCTGTAGTTTCCTTTCTATGTTTGTTATCAACACTAAAAATTTGGGGTTTAGTCATCTGGTCAAACCTGAGAACTTTTCAGCATCTCCTCGAACTGCATAGTGTGTTTGATTCTAAAAATCTGCTCCACATTTGTAGCCTTATGCCAAACTAATCTAGGCATGTAGCACTAAGATATTTGTGGATGAATCTGTTGTTTGCTTTTAAAATCCGGTTTGCTGAAAAAAGATTAGAAGAAAAAACAGAACCAAAATGAATCTGCAATGCGTGGGAAACTTAAATAAAAATGACTTCGAGGTGAAAAGTTGTGCGAGTGAAACGGATTCTTTGTTGACCCTTGATTCCGGTCCGACATCTATTTGCTTCATCTTTTTCGTAATATAAACTTGCAACTATATAAACAAAATAATATATATATATATATAAATATATATATGATGTGTGTTTATATATATATATATATATATATATATGTGTGTGTGTGTGTGTGTGTGTGTGTGTGTGTGTGTGTGTGTGTGTTTATAGAGTTTATATATATATAGTGTTGAGTTGTGATGATGCTTAGTGCAAAGATTGTTGTTTTTTCAGTGGTTTACTGATAAACGGATATATAATAATTCCTAACAGTAAAAAATATATTTCACTCCCTGACGAGGTGCTAATAAGATAGTACCGAAACACAGCGGCTCTTGTGTTGCAGTAAACGATGTTTTTATTATTACCATATATACATATATATATTGACAGCAATCTCTCTTTTATGCTGGTCTTATTAAAAATGACTGACAAAGTGTGGTGGTTAAGGTTTTTTATATAATTTTTCATGTGATCTTATTGGGCGGGGGGGGGGGGCATAAATTATATAAAAATTGTCCAAATGTTTTGTTTAGCCGAGCACTTTCGGCTATACTTTTAGCCATTTTTGAGGATGAATGCTGTTTTGTGTGTAACAGAATGTATGTAATTTTATGTTTAATGTAGAGTAGTGGTGTGTGTTTATGTATTGAAAACGGTAGGGCATGTTGTTAGCGTTTTTGTAGTTGATGTTATTGAGTGTTTGGTTTTTCGTTTGTTTTTTTTTTGTTTTTTGTTTTTTAATTTTTATATAATTTATGCCCTCAAAAGAAAATATCATAAGATCACATGAAAAATTACATAAAAAACTTATAACAGAAAACTGTCAGAAAAACTGCATATATATATATATATATATATATATATATATATATATATATATATAATAATGATAATAAAACCGATTCTGTCCGTATTCTACTCTTAAAATATTACACAAGAATCTTTTAAAGACTATGAATAAGCAACAGAATCTAACTCCGTTACCGTCCTCGGCTATAGAGCTTTGGACAAAGAGGGGACAAAAAAAGAAAACTGCGTAGGACCGACAATGCATACGGTTCTTCACAGTAAAGAAAAAAACCCTCTAACGGAACGAACCACCAGGAAAGAAAAGTGCTCGATACAAACTAACCAAAAGTGTTAACCAAAAGGCAGTTACGCAGAGCAAAAACACACGAAAATTTTTGCGATTTTTTTCGTGTATATATATATATATATATATATATATATATATATATATATATTTTAATCACATCACCCCAAGCAAGGCGGTAAGGCCACTGGTGTGCAGGGGGCTACGTAAGAGTGAATAGATTGGAAGAGAGAAAGCCGGAAACCACATCCTAAACAGGGAACAAGGGATGAGCCTCTACACCTGTTCAATAGATGTGGGTGGAGTGTGAACCGGGCGATAGTTCAGTCTATCTACTCCAATTGTTCAGTCTATCTACTCCAATTGTTCAGTCTATCTACTCCAATATATATAAAATTATAACATTTAATTACTTCTAGAAATAATTTACAAATCATAGAAATACTTCAGCATCTATAAAGTTTTCAGAATAATGGGTTCATTTAACACTAATGTCGGTTCTACTATGAAACTAATGAAGCTTAAGCTTCATGATTTCTAATCCAAGAGTGACCTCTGAAACAACTATTTTTAATGAGTGAATTTTGAATGAAATCGATGAGTGTTTTTTTAAGTGTTTGTTATTAAAATAATAACATTTTAGTGATATAGTTATACGCCAATGGGTTGAAGTAGCTAATGTTGGACTTAAAATGTTCTAATATCTACTTCATATGGCCTCAAAATTCCTCTTTAATTGGTCAAATTTCAACATATTCTTGACAGCTTTCAGTGTCCTGACCATCAGTGGTATGGTCTCGTTGAGAATATATCCATAACTTACATTTTGGTAGTTGTATCCTCGAATCTATTTTTGGTGGTAGCCAACCCCCACCCTAACTATTTGCTCAAGCTTCAGACCTCAAAAATATACGTCCAACACATTCTATAACCCGTACCATGTGTTGCTACCATGATCCCAAATTCATGCGCACGTTCACTATAAACATTTTAGATATAGTATTGTCCAATCTCCTTATTTGTTTATATTTCTGAGATGAGGCATTTACATTATTTAAATTGTTCGAACTGTTGTCCTCGTCTTTATTGCCAGGCTCACGAACTTTCGACCGTTGTACGCTCCGACCATCTTCAGATAATTAGAAGTTTGAACCGAACCCTTTATTTCGATCACTGGTCTAGATTGTTCTCGTTCCATGAGTCATGCCACATCCGGATGTTTTAATTAAAGAGTTAAGAGGTTCGGTTCAAAATTCTAATAACCCGAAGAAAGTCTTGAATATGGTAATAAAGATGAGAACAACAGTCCAAACACTGTAAATAATGTCATTATTGTTGCTTTTTAGATCAAGCATTTTCACAATTATTTTCGTTGTAGTTTCTTCGTGGTTTGAGGATATTTTCATAATCAGTATAGCCATTAAGTGAGTGTACAAATCTGGAAACATTCTGCTATCTAAGTATAGTTAATTATTATTTGAAATTTTCACAAGAAGAATTTTCATTTTTACTATTTGATCACAATACTTCACGCCACCGTTTATTACCGTTTATTGTTACGAGGGTCATTCAATAAATAAGGTGAATTTTTCGCTATAAGGACTTCTAATACAGATAGAAGATAACTTTTTAATTTTTTTTCCTTTACTTCTTTTTCAAAGGGATTTATTTATTTATTTACTTATTTTATTTTATTTTTTTTTACAAAGATGGCCGACCAAGAAGCGTGCTCCAGGATTGAACAGAGGTCAGTTATCAAGTTTTTTGTTGCTGAAGGGTGCAAACCAGTTGAAATTCATAGGAGAATGTCGACTGTGTATGATGCCTCATGTTTCAGCAAAAAAAATGTCTATAAGTGGGCTAAATTGTTTAAAGAATGACGGCGTAGTGTTGAGGATGAAGAGTGTTGAGGCCTACAGAAGTGAGGTCTCCTGAAGTGATCGAATCAGTCAATGACCTCACTCAGTCTGACAGAAGGGTGACAGTGGATGACATTTCAAGGACTTTGATCCTATCTGTTGAACAAACACAGGGGTCATCAGTCACATGGAGTCGTCTTGCATCAAGACAACGCAAGGCCTCCCAACAACAGCCCAAACGATGCAGACCATCAACAAGCTGGGCTGGGAACTGCTCCCTCATCCCCCTTACAGCCCAGACCTTGCCTCTTCAGACTTTCACCTGTTTGGTCCCTTGAAAGCGTTCACGAGAGGTATGAAGTTTGAAAGTGACGATGAAGTCAAAAGTGCTGTGAGCGATTGGCTGAGACATCAGTCCAAAGATTTTTACGCTAAGGGAATACGGAAGCTTGTACACAGATGGGAAAAGTGTGTGACACTACTGGGAGACTACGTTGAAAAAAAAAAAAAAAGGTAAGCTTCTATCTGTATTAGAAGTCCTTATACCGAAAAATTCACCTTATTTATTGAATGACCCTCGTACTTTTAGACAAAAGTTTATCACTAAAGTTTTATTACTAGTTTTACTAAATACTCTTGCTGCTTTTTAGATATAATGTTTCACTGTTATTTCCTAGTTTTTTTTTTAATAAATATTATTGTTGCTTTTTAGATTAAAGATTTTCACTGTTTTTATTAACATTTTTATTCCGTCTTTGTTACTTTTTATCAAAATATTTTTAAGCCATTTATAAAAAATAATGTTTAAAAAAATACAATTCTCTACTCCTTACCGCTATCTATAGGCGAATTTATTATCAACCAATTAGATGTTCGGACAAAACTTTTTCCATAAGCCTTGATTCTGTGCCTGTTTATGGCGACGCTATGTTTGGCTGAGGGTAATAAAAATATTCTGGGGAAAAACAATTATTTCGATAAAAAGTAATAATATTGAGATGGAATAAAAATGGTAATAGCATAATAGTAAAATGAAATCCTTTTTATTACGCGCTTAAAGATTTAACTGATTCAACCACTTTTGCCATCACGGAAATGTCGGAAAATTAAAAATGTCAGATTTGGATTCGCATCCAACTTTCATTAACTCGTGTTTTGAAGACATTGCCGTCATGATTACGGCGTAATCAGTTTAGTCATTAAGTGCGGGTAGAAATCTGGAGACATTCTACTACCTAAGTATAGTTAATTATTATTTTAAATTTTTACATGAAGAATTTTCATTTTTACCATTTAATTACAATCCTTCACTTCAACGTTTATTACTGTTTATTTATTTTTTGTATGAAGCACCTAATAAGACGAAGTAAAACTAGCAATGTTATATTAGACCCTATATATATTTTTTCGTTAGTGGTCACTCGAAAGGAAATGAAAAGTGAGGAAGAGGTTATTGCGTATATAAATACTCAGAATGGGCTTTGCTGTGTTTGTGTGTTCGCTAGAAGGCAACGGCTGCTGGTAATACTACTTCTACTGCTACTACTACTGTTATAACTGCTAATGACGACGACAGATAATGTATGTCAGACAAATTTCATTCGACATGGGTGCTTTTTCTTTAAATAAATAAATATGTGTGTGTGTGTGTGTGTGTGTGTGTGTGTGTGTGTGTGTGTGTGTGTGTGTGTGTGTGTAAAATTTATCCATACGTGAATACTTGCGCCGTTTTTTACGGGTGCTGTGCTATTAAAATAATAATGTTATGGTTCTCTCATTACTTAGATTGAAAACATATCGTTATCGGTGTTTTATTTAAATAAGTTATCTAAATAAACAAGACTGACCCTTTTTTAATTCTCAAAGGGATAAACCATCAATAAATATGTTTGCTTCATTGCTGAGAGCGTTACGTTATTCCCACTGGTTGTCAAGGGATCGGGATTTAATCCGTGGCAAAAAAAAGTAACGAAATATTCTAAGCCTGATGTTTAAATGAGATGGACTTTTGCAACTTAGAAGATAAAACAAGCAAAACTTTCCCAATTGGCCTTTGATCCTCTTATCGACGAGGGTAAGCTTAGTAAATATCAATAAATCTAAGACGACTGTTATAGGAATGTTAAACTGTAAACTGCAATAAAACAGGCTATATAGTTTCATAATCATCTTCATCAACTACTTCCTATTTCCTCATATTTATTCTCAGGATACCAACGAAATGTGATAAACTGTTTCATCTTCAAACGTCATTGCAGGCCAATGATCGCCTTACCCATTTCTTCTTACTAGACATTATATATATATATATATATATATATATATATATATATATATATCCTGGGTAATAAACACACCTAGAAAACTGGATTACTTTGGTGAATAACATTTTTTATCAAGGTTAAAGAAATAATTTATCACTTTGCAAAAAGTAATTTCATTCTTTTATTTTTTTTTATATCATTTTACCCCAATCAAGACAGTAAATCCACTAAGACTCAAGGGGTTACTGAGTGTGAAGTAATATGAGGAAAAACACTATTAAGAAGCGAAAATAATAAGAGAACAGAAAAATGAAGAAGATAAAAGATAACGATTGACACTGCATTTCAATTTTTGAAAATCAAACTTGACTGGAAAGCAAGAAGCCGGAAGAGAATTCTATAAACGAAAAGCGCGATAGAAGGAACTGCTAGCATAGAATTTACGATTACATTTAGCTTCTTTTTTTTTTTTTTCAACTTTAAAGTTATGAGATTTTGCTTCCAATCTAGTAATGCTCTTATATACAAAAATTATGGATACGATACAGGAAAGTTCATTAAAACAATTATTATAAATGTGTTTATAGAAAAGGCACAGGGAAGCTCCGTTACGGAAAGTGACTGAGCACGAGATGTCAGGTCAGGACCAATAACAATGCAGATTCTTCTTTGTGTTTTATCAAGAGTCTCTAAATACATAGCTTCATCTTCATCTTCTGACTTATTTGTAGACCAGTGAACATCGGCTACTCTTTTGTTTCAAATACAAGTCCCGTCTGGGATAGTTATGCCAGTGAGAAAATTTCAACTTATGATTTTTTAACTCATGAAAGAAAATAGTCGTGCCACAAAAGAAATTATTTATTTAAGTGTGCCTTACCAAATAAACATCGTACCAGGAAGGGGGAGAATTTCAGAAAATAATTTATCAGTTTTTCTCACTGAAACCAAGTCGTGTCTTTTCTTCTTTTTCTATCTGATCAAAACGCAATAATCCATTTTTTTATGATGTGTTGGCAGGGCGTAACGGTTGTGCGAAGTAACGAAGGAAGAAACAAGCACATTTATAATAGGATATGCGTCACTTTTTACGGCACACGTAAACTAGTAGTTTTATAATCTTATTGAGAAAGATCCAATTTTACCTCATTTTACAAGTTCTTTTATGTGCTAACTCCTTTCAAGTCGCGAATAATCATAACTCTCTACAACTTCCTGTCTTTAAGTAATGTTAACATTTCACCATCTCTCTTTGTCCTTGTTCTGTCATCCCTTCGTACAGACTTGTTAATTATGTGACTTGTTGTTTTTCCTTGCTTCTTTTGGTTTCAATATGCCATATAAGTGTTTAATTCTTCAGGCCATCTTTCTTCATTATGTGTCTCTTTCCATTTGTAAGTATAAGTTTCCTTGTAGACCTTTTTACCTTATGACTTCCCCTTTGCTTACATGTATTGTCCTTGGTATTCCTTGCATACTTCTATATAACCAGATTTTTGTACGTTCAAGTCTCTTGAAAAATTGCTGACAATAACATAGGAGATTAGATATTGAATAACAAATCAGCACTCTTTTCTTTGTTTCTGACGATATTTTCCAGTGTCTTAATACTTTGCTTAGTTTCTGGAATGCTCTTTCGCTATGTCTACGCTCATCCGTCTTCTGTTACTATAACTACTCATAATTTTGTTCGGTGTTTTAATTTCCCTTAAAAGTCGAAGAAAGAGATTTCGGATTTAGCGCTGCATTTATGCTACGATAGCGTCACGTGACACACACATTACATGTCACATACCTAAGGAAAAATAGCATCTTACTTTGGCTATTCATGTTTTATCTACTCACATTTTATTGTAATGTTACAATGCATTCAAGTAAAAACAGATACTACACTCTGAATTCATTCAGAGGGCAGAGTGTCAAGAAATTCTGATTCTCGGTAGAACTCTCTGATCGATATGTAAATAACCGCGTCGTTTTGGCTGACATTATGCAAGTGTGTTTAATGCTCAATGAAAATCAAAGAAAAAAGAATGATTACCTGTCAGGAAATTACAGCAAGCAAAACTGATACAAACTCTATAATAATACTGTAGTATCTACCTTCCTTGCTCGGGTGTAATGGTATCGATATCCAATAAGGTCTTTTCGTCGTAAACTGAATTTAGAAAGCTAAATAAGTCCTCTGAGTAAATGGTATCATGGCTGAGACTAAGAACTACAATTATACCTACTTAGAGCCAAACCCGAAGCAAAAACTAAAATAAAAGGGCTGAAAAAAATACAGACATACAGACAGATAAACAGACACACACACAAACATCTTGCCTTTTATATATATATATATATATATATATATATATATATATATATCGATTTTCTGCACTATTGTAATAACTACAACCTTGAAACTTCTGAATATCGTTCCTTATGTCTTTGTCTATGAGTGTATCAAATTTGATTAAAATCGGACCACTCCTTCTATAACCCGTTTTTTTCGATTATCGATTTTCGATATTTATCGAGGGTATCTCGACACAGAACTAGCTAAGAACACTCGCAGACGCTTATAATACAACTGTGTAAATTTTCAAGAAAATCGGTTCGGCCGTTTCGGAGTCTATAGGTAACGGACGTACACACACACACACACACACACACACAGTTCCATTTATAAATAAGTTTAGATTTAGATTCAGATTAATAATAGCTAAAATAGTTCTCTTATCTTAACTTAGTTTGTATTAATAATTAAATTTAAGAGAAGTGAAGTACTTTATTTTAATTAGTAATAATTACTGTCTTCTTAATTTTGAAATCTGTTGTGGTGCAATGGATATCTGCTCGTAATGAGAAATTGGAGAACCGAGTTCGAATTCATTTATTTATGCGCAAATACTCTTTGGAAAGGTATTAATTCATCACTTCTCCTTCCAGCTATTGATTGAATAGCAGGACAGATTAGGTTCTATAGTCTTAATTAGGAACCAGTTCATCGCGGAAACAAATGGCTATCTAATGCAGGAAAATCCTTTACTTATTCAGTCATGGGTTGAAATAGACATGATCAACCAAGTGTGTATCACGTAGGGCACTTAACTGACTGATTTACAAGTACGGCTTTTCCTTGGATGATGGCACAGTTTTCTAGAATTATCCTGGTGAATGATATTTTAGGCAAATTAAAGTCTTTATTATTGTTGTTTTTCACGCACTCATTAACGCACACACACACACACACACACACATACATACATACATACATACATACATACATACATACATACATATTCGGTCGGGTTTCGAGCCTGGGTAAGGGAGCAATTGGAGTCTAACCGTACTGATGAGCTGTGATACAGCGAAACAGATCTGTCTGCGGATGACAATATATATATACGCGTGTGTGTACGACATTTTCTCTGGATACACAGATATTTACAAGTAGAAGATTCGAGAAGCAATATTTTGAACCATCGTAAAACACACAGGTACTCTTATTTTTAGGCAGAATTGCTAATCCATATTTAAATAAACCCATCATTTTGATGAGTACTCTGCTCATAAAATAATCATGATAAAAAATAATCTAGAAAGTAAATGGGCTGCTTACACTTTTACCTCCTGTCAGAATTTGCAGTGATTAGCGTGAATGAAAATTTTGTATTTCTTTCATAAATCCTACCCATGATATCAAGAGTTACATAAACCGTTTGAAATGCGCATTTGCGATTTTTTTTTTTTTTTTTTTTTTTTCACATTACTTACTGTAAATACAAATTCTTTTATTTACAGCTGGGCAAGTTGCTCATAAAAAAAAAAAATTTAAAAAAAAATCTTAATCTCGGTAAATAAATAGTTTCATTGATGAAAGACAGTGAAAAATGAAGGAACGAATTCCTTTACATCTAGGATTGCCGAAACCTTGAAAGTTTTTGAAACATGACCCAACAAAAGAATAAATAACCACTTTATTTCACACGTTCTCCACCAAACATTTTTTTCCTGATCGCTTTCTTTCTTTCCTTCTTTTTCCCTACTTTCTTTCTTTCCTTCTTTTCCCCTGCTTTTTTCTTTACTTTCTTTCATTTGTTTCTTTTGTTTTTTGCTTAATTTTATTTTATTTTCATTTTATTCCCGCATTCATATATCTTTTAACTTTCTTTTCTTTTTACGTTTTCATTTTGTCTATGCTGAAATTTTACACATTTCTTTTTTTTTTCTTGCTTGCTTTTTTCTTTTTTCTTCTCTTTTTTCTTTTTTATTTTCTTTTTACTTTCTTTTTCTCTTTTTGCTTGCTTTTTTTCTGTTTTATTTTCTTGCTTACATCTTTTCTTTCTTTCTCTTTCCTTTTCGTCCTTCCTTTCTTTCTTTATTTGTTTTTTCTTTTTGGTTTTTTTTTTACGTTCTATCGTTTTACTTTCTGTCCATTTTTTTTTGCTTTTTTCTCTTTTTACTTCTTTATTTTTCTTTCCTTTTTCATCTTTTTTCATTCTTTTATTTATTTATTGCTTTTTCTCTCCTTTTTACTTTATTGCCTAGTATTTTCTTTCTTTTTTCTTTTTTCTTTTTTCTTTTTCTTTCTTGCCTTTCCATTTCTTTTTACTTTCTTGCTTTACTTTTTCTCTTTCTTTCTTACTTACTTTTTCTTTCTTTCTTTTTCTTTCTTTCTTACTTTTTCTTTCTTTTTGTTATTTTCTTTCTTACTTTTTCTTTACTTTCTTTCGTTACTTTCTTGCTTTCTTTCTTTCTTTTTCTTTCTTTTTTACTTACTTTCTTGCTTCATTTTTTCTTTCCTTTTTCTTTTTTCTTTCTTCTTTTTTCTTTCTTTTTACTTTCTTTCATTCCTTTTATTTTCTTTATTTCTATCGTTTTACTTTCTTTTTTTTTCTCCATTGGTCACCACTCTTTTTCCATTAAGTTTTCTAGATTTCATACTTTTTAAAAAAATTTTGACCTTCAACTTTTTTTAAAATTCTATTTCTCCTCGTTTTTTTTTTTTTTTTCTCACCGTTTAGTTTTGACTGTTACGTGAGGTTGCTGAAATGTTGTTACCCACTTCCCAAAATCTGACCAAACATCAAAATTGTTTTGTTTTGTTTTTTTTAATGTCTTCTTGATCGCCATCGGGACTTTTCAGCACCCACTTGTGTTTTATGTTGTTTTGTAACTTTGTTTCCTTTTCTACGTTTGCTGTTTTTTTTCTTCTCTCTCTCTCTCTCTCTCTCTCTCTCTCTCTCTCTCTCTTTCTTTCGCTGTCTTGCGTTCTGTCTCTTCGCACTCTCTCACTTTTTTTTTGCTATGTTACCTCTTTCATTTATTTTTCTCATCTGTTCTTTTACATTCTTCTTGGATTTGCATTTTGCTCATTTCTTTCTTTGTTTTTTTCTCTTCACTTTTCTCTCACTTCGCTACATTTCTCTTTCTCTCTCTCTCTCTCTCTCTCTCTCTCTCTCTCTCTCTCACTCACTCAAACACACACGTTTGTTTTCTTCGCCCTCATCTCTCTCTTTATTTCCCCTTTTCTCTCGGAAAATACTCTTTCCCTTTTTTGTCAACAGTTTAGAGACCCCGGGCCGGGCGGCAGTGGTTTGTTACTGATGGAAATTGAAACGTAGTAGAGTGAAGGGGGGGGGGGATCTGATTAATGATTTATTTTGTTTTTCAATCGATTTGGCGGGTCATTCCTAGATCTTCTTCTCAGCGCCACCCCCCTTTTACAGTCATTCAACAGAGCGAGGTTAAACCTCTCACTTCACAACATTCACTTTTGGCCAATCAACAGTCATTCAACGGAGCGAGGTTAAACCTCTCACTTCACAACATTCACTTTTCGCCAATCAACAGTCATTCAACAGAGCGAGGTTAAACCTCTCACTTCACAACATTCACTTTTGGCCAATCAACAGTCATTCAACAGAGCGAGGTTAAACCTCTCACTTCACAACATTCACTTTTGGTTAACCAACAGTCATTCAACAGAGCGAGGTTAAACCTCTCACTTCACAACATTCACTTTTGGCCAATCAACAGAGCGAGGTTAAACCTCTCACTTCACAACATTCACTTTTGGTCAATCAACAGTCATTCAACGGAGCGAGGTTAAACCTCTCACTTTACAACATTCACTTTTGGCCAATCAACAGTCATTCAACAGAGCGAGGTTAAACCTCTCACTTCACAACATTCACTTTTGGCCAATCAACAGAGCGAGGTTAAACCTCTCACTTCACAACATTCACTTTTGGTCAATCAACAGTCATTCAACGGAGCGAGGTTAAACCTCTCACTTTACAACATTCACTTTTGGCCAATCAACAGTCATTCAACAGAGCGAGGTTAAACATCTCACTTCACATTCACTTTTGGCCAATCAACAGTCATTCAACAGAGCTTTTATGGTTAAAACTCTCACTTTACAACATCTTTACTCTTGGTCAATCAACAGTCATTCAACAGAGCGAGGTTAAACCTCTCACTTCACAACATTCACTTTTGGTTAATCAACAGTCATTCAACAGCGAGGTTAAAACCTCTCACTTCACAACATTCACTTTTGGCCAATCAACAGTCATTCAACAGAGCGAGGTTAAACCTCACTCTTGCATAACATTCACTTTTGGCCAATCAACAGTCATTCAACAGAGCTGCAGGTTAAACCTCTCACTTCACAACATTCACTTTTGGCCAATCAACAGTCATTCAACAGAGCGAGGTTAAAACTCTCACTTTATAACATTCACTTTTGGCCAATCAACAGTCATTCAACAGAGCGAGGTTAAACCTCTCACTTCACAACATTCACTTTTGGCCAATCAACAATCATTCAACGGAGCGAGGTTAAACCTCTCACTTTACAACATTCACTTTTGGCCAATCAACAGTCATTCATCATCAGAGCGAGGTTAAACCTCTCACTTCACAACATTCACTTTTGGCCAATCAACAGTCATTCAACAGAGCGAGGTTAAACTCCCTCACTTCACAACATTCACTTTTGGTCAATCAACAGTCATTCAACAGAGCGAGGTTAAACCTCTCACTTCACAACATTCACTTTTGGTTAATCAACAGTCATTCAACAGAGCGAGGTTAAACCTCTCATCATTAACATTCTACACTTTTGGCCAATCAACAGTCATTCAACAGAGCGAGGTTAAACCTCTCACTTTACAACATTCACTTTTGGCCAATCAACAGTCATTCACAGAGCGAGGTTAAACCTCTCACTTTACAACATTCACTTTAGCCAATCAACAGTCATTCAACAGAGCGAGGTTAAAACTCTCACTTTACAAATATTCACTTTTGGCCAATCAACAGTCATTCAACAGAGCGAGGTTAAACCTCTCACTTCACAACATTCACTTTTGGCCAATCAACAGTCATTCAACGGAGCGAGGCAAACCTCTCACTTTACAACATTCACTTTTGGCCAATCAACAGTCATTCAACAGAGCGAGGTTAAACCTCTCACTTCACAACATTCACTTTTGGCCAATCAACAGTCATTCAACAGAG
This sequence comes from Ascarosepion bandense, assembly GCA_037127315.1. Taxonomy (NCBI): domain Eukaryota; kingdom Metazoa; phylum Mollusca; class Cephalopoda; order Sepiida; family Sepiidae; genus Ascarosepion; species Ascarosepion bandense. The sequence goes on along the minus strand of JBBBDQ010001834.1, from coordinate 1,356,101 downwards.
CGAGGTTAAACCTCTCACTTCACAACATTCACTTGGTCAATCAACAGTTGCTCAACAGAGCGAGGTTAAACCTCTCACTTCACAACATTCACTTTTGGTTAATCAACAGTCATTCAACAGAGCGAGGTTAAACTCTACTTCACAACGATTCACTTTTTGGCCAATCAACAGTCATTCATCAGAGCGAGGTTAAACCTCTCACTTCACAACATTCACTTTTGGTTAATCAACAGTCATTCAACAGAGCGAGGTTAAACCTCTCACTTCACAACATTCACTTTTGGCCAATCAACAGTCATTCAACAGAGCGAGGTTAAACCTCTCACTTCACAAATATCTTACTTTTGGTCAATCAACAGTCATTCAACGGAGCGAGGTTAAACTCTCACTTTACAACATTCACTTTCACAATCAGTCATTCAACAGAGCGAGGTTAAAATTCTCTCACTTCACAACATTCACTTTGGTCAATCAACAGTCATTCAACAGAGCGAGGTTAAACCTCTCACTTCACAACATTCACTTTGGTCAATCAACAGTCATTCAACAGAGGAGGCTGGAAATCCTCTCACTTGCCAACATTCACTTTTGGTTAATCAACAGTCCAATAGAGCGAGGTTAAACTCTCACTTCACAACATTCACTTTTGGCCAATCAACAGTCATTCAACAGAGCGAGGTTAAACTCACTTCACAACACTTGGTCAATCAACAGTCATTCAACGGAGCGAGGTTAAACCTCTCACTTTGCCAACATCTACTTTTGGCCAATCAACAGTCATTCAACAGAGCAGAGGTTAAACCTCTCACTTCCCACAACATTCACATCTATCAATCAATGTCATTCAACAGATGAGGTTAAACCTTCCACTTCACAACATCTGCCTTTTATTAATCAACAGTCATTCAACAGAGTTATTAAACCCTCTCACTTCACAACATTCACTTTGGCCAATCAATAATATTCAACAGATGAGGTTAAACCTCACTCAACATTCACTTTGGTCAACTAACAGTCATTCAACAGAGCGAGGTTAAACCTCACTTCACAACATTCACTTTGGCCAATCAACAATGAATCCTGTCGTTCAGTATTTTTAAATGAATAAATAAAACCTTTTTCTGTGTCAGAGAAATTTGAAATAACTTATCGAAGTTCTTTTACCTATCATTTAAAACAGTGAGTTTCAGCATTTGATTTTTAATTCAATATTTAATATTCGAAACAAATAGATCTTTATATCCAGGATAAAAACAGAGGGCCTCAAAAAAAACTTTGAAACCTTGATGAAGATATTAAAATGAATAAAACGAAATCTGCTAAAGTGATTTCGAAGTACTTTTAATTTTCTAACAAAAAGCTTTCCTTAATTTCAAAGCATATACCTTTTCGAAGAAAGAATAGATAAATTATAATAAATCAATTGTCGAGATTATTTTCTTTCTCCTACCTTTTTGGTCAGCTAGATTCAAAAGTTCCTTTATGAAAAAAAAAAAAAAAGAGCTTTGTTTATTTCCAACATCACGTTTTTATTACTTACTTTCTACCTTTTTCGTCCCTATCAGTCAAGTGCCATACGTGATACACGCTTGGGCGATCCTGTCTCGAAAGAGACATGACTGACTGGGCAGAAAATTATTCCGCAGTAGGTTGCCATTATTTTCTGCGATAGACTGGTTGACAATCAAGGCTATAGAACCCAATCTATCCTGTTATTTAACCCATAAATAGAGGGAAGAGACGGATTCATACCTTTCCCAAGAGTATTTGCGCGTAAGTGAATGCAGGGATATCAACTGGAATTCGAACTCGGTTCCCCGATTTCTCGTTCCGAGCCGACATCCACTGCACCACAACGCACATCCGTCCCGATACCTTGCCTTTTTTTCCTTTCACTCGTTTTTCTTTTCGTTTTGTTCAGGTTTCTTACTTACCATCTATCTACCTTTCTTCTCTTTCATCCCCATACCTTGCCTCTTTTCCTTTCACTCGTTTTTCTTTTCGTTTTGTTTCAGGTTTCTTACTTACCATCTATCTACCTTTCTTCTCTTTCATCCCCTTACCTTGCCTCTTTTCCTTTCACTCGTTTTTCTTTTCGTTTTGTTTCAGGTTTCTTACTTACCATCTATCTACCTTTCTTCTCTTTCATCCCCATACCTTGCCTCTTTTCCTTTCACTCGTTTTTCTTTTCGTTTTGTTTCAGGTTTCTTACTTACCATCTATCTACCTTTCTTCTCTTTCATCCCCGTACCTTGCCTCTTTTCCTTTCACTCGTTTTTCTTTTCGTTTTGTTTCAGGTTTCTTACTTACCATCTATCTACCTTTCTTCTCTTTCATCCCCATACCTTGCCTCTTTTCCTTTCACTCTTTTTTCTTTTCGTTTTGTTTCAGGTTTCTTACTTACCATCTATCTACGTTTCTTCTCTTTCATCCCCATACCTTGCCTCTTTTCCTTTCACTCGTTTCTCTTTTGGTTTTGTTTCAGGTTTCTTACTTACCATCTATCTACCTTTTCTCTTCTCTCTTTCATCCCCATACCTTGCCTCTTTTCCTTTCACTCGTTTTTCTTTTCGTTTTGTTTCAGGTTTTTACTTTACCATCTATCTACCTTTCTTCTCTCTTCATCCCCATACCTTGCCTCTTTTCCTTTCACTCGTTTTTCTTTTCGTTTGTTTCCAGGTTTCTTACTTACCATCTAGCTTCCTCCACCTTTCCTCTCTTTCATCCCCATACCTTGCCTCTTTTCCTTTCACTTTTTTTCTTTTCGTTTTGTTTCAGGTTTCTTACTTACCATCTATCTACCTTTTCTTCTCTTCATCCCCATACCTTGCCTCTTTCTCCTTTCACTCGTTTTTCTTTTCGTTTTGTTTCAGGTTTCTTACTTACCATCTATCTACCTTTCTTCTCTTTCATCCCCATACCTTGCCTCTTTTCCTTTCACTCGTTTTTCTTTTCGTTTTGTTTCAGGTTTCTTACTACCATCTATTCACCTCTTTCTCTTTCATCCCCATACCTTGCCTCTTTTCCTTTCACTCTTTTTTTCTTTTCGTTTTGTTTCAGGTTTCTTACTTACCATCTATCTACCTTTCTTCTCTCTTTCATCCCCTTACCTTGCCTCTTTTCCTTTCACTCTTTTTCTTTTCGTTTTGTTTCAGGTTTCTCATTTACCATCTATCTACCTTCTCCTCTCTTTCATCCCCATACCTTGCCTCTTTTCCTTTCACTCTTTTTTTCTTTTTTTGTTTTGTTTCAGTTTTACACTACCATCTATCTACCTTTCTTCTTCATCCCCATACCTTGCCTCTTTTCCTTCACTTGCTTTTTCTTTTTCGTTTTGTTTCCAGGTTTCTTACTTACCATCTATCTACCTTTTCTTCTCTTTCATCCCCATACCTTGCCTTTTCCTTTCACTTTTTCTTTTCGTTTTGTTTCAGGTTTCTTACTTACCATCTATCTACCTTTTCTTCTCTTTCATCCCCATACCTTGCCTCTTTTCCTTTTCACTTTTTCTTTTCGTTTTTGTTTCAGGTTTCTTACTTACCATCTATCTACCTTTCTTCATCCCCATACCTTGCCTCTTTTCCTTTCACTCGTTTTTCTTTTCGTTTTGTTTCAGGTTTCTTACTTACCATCTATCTACCTTTCTTCTCTTTCATCCCCTATACCTTGCCTCTTTTCCTTTCACTCGTTTTTCTTTTCGTTTTGTTTCAGGTTTCTTACTTACCATCTATCTACCTTTTCTTCTCTTTCATCCCCATACCTTGCCTCTTTTCCTTTCACTCGTTTTTCTTTTCGTTTTGTTTCAGGTTTCTTACTTACCATCTATCTACCTTTCTTTCTCTTTCTCATCCCCTTACCTTGCCTCTTTTCCTTTCACTCGTTTTTCTTTTCGTTTTGTTTCAGGTTTCTTACTTACCATCTATCTACCTTTCTTCTCTTTCATCCCCATACCTTGCCTCTTTTCCTTTCACTCTTTTTTCTTTTCGTTTTGTTTCAGGTTTCTTACTTACCATCTATCTACGTTTCTTCTCTTTCATCCCCTTACCTTGCCTCTTTTTCCCTTTCACTCGTTTTTCTTTTGGTTTTGTTTCAGGTTTCTTACTTACCATCTATCTACCTTTCTTCTCTTTCATCCCCATACCTTGCCTCTTTTCCTTTCACTCGTTTTCTTTTCGTTTTGTTTCAGGTTTCTTACTTACCATCTATCTACCTTTCTTCTCTTTCATCCCCATACATGCCTCTTTTTCCTTTCCTCTTTCTTTTCGTTTTGTTTCAGGTTTCTTACTTACCATCTATCTACCTTTCTTCTCTTTCATCCCCATACCTTGCCTCTTTTCCTTTCACTCTTTTTTCTTTTCGTTTTGTTTCAGGTTTCTTACTTACCATCTATCTACCTTTCTTCTCTTTCATCCCCATACCTTGCCTCTTTTCCTTTCACTCGTTTTTCTTTTCGTTTTGTTTCAGGTTTCTTACTTACCATCTATCTACCTTTCTTCTCTTTCATCCCCATACCTTCCTCTTTTCCTTTCACTCTTTTTTCTTTTTCGTTTTGTTTCAGGTTTCTTACTTACCATCTATCTACCTTTCTTCTCTTTCATCACTTCCTTGCCTCTTTTCCTTTCACTCTTTTTTTCTTTTCGTTTTGTTTCAGGTTTCTTACTTACCATCTATCTACCTTTCTTCTCTTTCATCCCCATACCTTGCCTCTTTTCCTTTCCTCGTTTTTCTTTCGTTTTGTTTCAGGTTTCTTACTTACCATCTATCTACCTTTCCTCTCTTTCATCCCCATACCTTGCCTCTTTTCCTTTCCTCGTTTTTCTTTTCGTTTTGTTTCAGGTTACTTACCATCTATCTACCTTTCCTCTCTTTCATCCCCATACCTTGCCTCTTTTCCTTTCACTCTTTTTCTTTTCGTTTTGTTTCAGGTTTCTTACCTGTCTCTCCACCTTTCCTCTCTTTCATCCCCGTACTTGCCTCTTTTCCTTTCACTCGTTTTTCTTTTCGTTTTGTTTCAGGTTTCTTACTTACCATCTATCTACCTTTCCTCTCTTTCATCCCCATACCTTGCCTCTTTTCCTTTCACTCTTTTTTTCTTTTCGTTTTGTTTCAGGTTTCTTACTTACCATCTATCTACCTTTCTTCTCTTTCATCCCCATACCTTGCCTCTTTTCCTTTCACTCGTTTTTTCTTTTCGTTTTGTTTCAGGTTTCTTACTTACCATCTATCTACCTTTCTTCTCTTTCATCCCCATACCTTGCCTCTTTTCCTTTCACTCGTTTTCTTTTCGTTTTGTTTCAGGTTTCTTACTTACCATCTATCTACCTTTCTTCTCTTTCATCCCCATACCTTGCCTCTTTTCCTTTCACTCTTTTTTCTTTTCGTTTTGTTTCAGGTTTCTTACATACCATCTATCTACCTTTCTTCTCTTTCATCCCCATACCTTGCCTCTTTTCCTTTCACTCTTTTTTCTTTTCGTTTTTGTTTCAGGTTTCTTACTTACCATCTATCTACCTTTCTTCTCTTTCATCCCCATACCTTGCCTCTTTTCCTTTCACTCGTTTTTTCTTTTTCGTTTTTGTTTCAGGTTTCTTACTTACCATCTATCTACCTTTCCTCTCTTTCATCCCCATACCTTGCCTCTTTTCCTTTCACTCGTTTTTCTTTTGTTTTGTTTCTGAGTTTCTTACTTACCATCTATCTACCTTTCCTCTTTCATCCCCTTACCTTGCCTCTTTTCCTTTCCTCGTTTTTTCTTTTCGTTTTGTTTCAGGTTTCTTACTTACCATCTATCTACCTTTCCTCTCTTTCATCCTTGCCTCTTTTCCTTTCACTCTTTTTCTTTTCGTTTTGTTTCAGGTTTCTTACTTACCATCTATCTACCTTTCCTCTCTTTCATCCCCATACCTTGCCTCTTTCCTTTCACTCTTTTTTTCTTTTCGTTTTGTTTCAGGTTTCTTACTTACCATCTGTCTACCTTTCCTCTCTTTCATCCCCATGCCTTGCCTCTTTTCCTTTCACTCGTTTTTTCTTTTCGTTTTGTTTCAGGTTTCTTACTTACCATCTATCTACCTTTCCTCTCTTTCATCCCCATACCTTGCCTCTTTTCCTTTCACTCTTTTTTTCTTTTCGTTTTGTTTCAGGTTTCTTACTTACCATCTATCTACCTTTCTTCTCTTTCATCCCCATACCTTGCCTCTTTTCCTTTCACTCGTTTTTCTTTTCGTTTTGTTTCAGGTTTCTTACTTACCATCTATCTACCTTTCTTCTCTTTCATCCCCATACCTTGCCTCTTTTCCTTTCACTCGTTTTCTTTTCGTTTTGTTTCAGGTTTCTTACTTACTAATCTATCTACCTTTCTTCTCTTTCATCCCCATACCTTGCCTCTTTTCTTTCCCTCTTTTTTTCTTTTCGTTTTGTTTCAGGTTTCTTACATACCATCTATCTACCTTTCTTCTCTTTCATCCCCATACCTTGCCTCTTTTCCTTTCACTCTTTTTTCTTTTCGTTTTGTTTCAGGTTTCTTACTTACCATCTATCTACCTTTCTTCTCTTTCATCCCCATACCTTGCCTCTTTTCCTTTCACTCGTTTTTCTTTTCGTTTTGTTTCAGGTTTCTTACTTACCATCTATCTACCTTTCCTCTCTTTCATCCCCATACCTTGCCTCTTTTCCTTTCCTCGTTTTTCTTTTCGTTTGTTTCAGGTTTCTTACTTACCATCTATCTACCTTTCCTCTCTTTCATCCCCATACCTTGCCCTCTTTTCCTTTCACTCGTTTTCTTTTCGTTTTGTTTCAGGTTTCTTACTTACCATCTATCTACCTTTCCTCTCTTTCATCCCCATGCCTTGCCTCTTTTCCTTTTCCTCTTTTTCTTTTCGTTTTGTTTCAGGTTTCTTACTTACCATCTATCTACCTTTCCTCTCTTTCATCCCCATACCTTGCCTCTTTTCCTTTCACTCTTTTTTCTTTTCGTTTTGTTTCAGGTTTCTTACTTACCATCCTATCTACCTTTCCTCTCTTTCATCCCCATGCCTTGCCTCTTTTTCCTTTCACTCGTTTTCTTTTCGTTTTGTTTCAGGTTTCTTACTTACCATCTATCTACCTTTCCTCTCTTTCATCCCCATACCTTGCCTCTTTTCCTTTCACTCTTTTTTCTTTTCGTTTTGTTTCAGGTTTCTTACTTACCATCTATCTACCTTTCTTCTCTTTCATCCCCATACCTTTCCCTCTTTTCCTTTCACTCGTTTTTCTTTTCGTTTTGTTTCAGGTTTCTTACTTACCATCTATCTACCTTTCCTCTCTTTCATCCCCATACCTTGCCTCTTTTCCTTTCACTCTTTTTTCTTTTCGTTTTGTTTCAGGTTTCTTACTTACCATCTATCTACTTTCCTCTCTTTCATCCCCCGTACCTTGCCTCTTTTCCTTTCACTCGTTTTTCTTTTCGTTTTTGTTTCAGGTTTCTTACTTACCATCTATCTACCTTTCTTCTGTCTCTTTCATCCCCATACCTTGCCTCTTTTCCTTTCACTCGTTTTTCTTTTCGTTTTGTTTCAGGTTTCTTACTTACCATCTATCTACCTTTCCTCTCACTTTCATCCCCATACCTTGCCTCTTTTCCTTTCACTCGTTTTTCTTTTCGGTTTTCTCTAGCTTTCTTATTCATCTTCTACCGTTCCTTCTTTTCGTCTCCATCTTCTTCTATGTGCCTTGTACCTTCAGACGTAAGCAATCATGACCCTTCACGTCTTCCTATACCTTATCGCTCTTAATACCCTTCTCCTGTTATCCCACTCAATCCCCGCTCCACCATCCATCTGCTCAAGTCCATCAAGTATTTTATGCGTTGCTTTCCCTTGTCTCTCTTTCCCTTAATCTGTCTCGTGAGCGTCAGGTTCTCCAAGCCGTTCTTTCTCATTACATGGCACAAAAAGCTGTTTTTCCTGATGTTAACTATCAGTTTTCTTCTCGTGTCCATTCTCTCCAAAACATCGTTGTTGCTGACATGTTCTGTCCATGGTATCCTCAACATCCTTCTGTAGAACCACATTTCAGTTGCTTCAAGTGTTTCCTTCACCTTTGATGAGATTGTCCAGCATTCGCTGCCATAATGAAGGACAGACATCACATAACAACCCAGTACTCTCTTCCTTGTTTCCAGCGAAACTTTCCTGTTTCTTAATACTGTACTCAGTTTCTGTAATGCATCGTTGGCCATCCCAGTACGTCTTCGGATCTCCATATGGCACTTTCCGTCCTCTGTTAGAACACTTCCCAGGTATTTAAATTTCTGCATCTGTTTGATTTTAGTATCCCCAACTCGAAATTGGCATCTGGAGCGACTCTTTTTTTACTGATATCATGCTTATTTTATTTTATTTTATTTTATTCGATAGATAGAAGAACAGATTAGAGTATGAATCAATTTTCGAAATTATTTTTTTTCCTACTGTTCTTTTGTAGCTAGATTCAAAAGTTCCTATATAACATGGTGCCTTGTTTGTTCTTCCAACGCCGCGTTTGTTTTTTGTTTGTTTGTTTTTTTGGTTTGGTTTGGTTTTTGTTTTTTGTTTTTTTGGCCCCCAAATAATCATGTGTTATATTGACAACAAAGTTTTGGGGATTTATACTTTTAATAAAATTATATTCGACTTTTCAGTCCAAGCAATTCCACTTCATTTATAAAATCAAATTATTTACTAAGTAAAAAGTAATTTTCATTCGGACAGCTTCTTCCCAAGAACTACTTTGTGAAAGTGAATGCTTCCCTGATCACTACAATCTAATATATTTCCTATATATTCTTATAAACTGCACTTCTTACTTCCTTCCCTTATTCTCATAAACAATCTCACACATTAATATTCTACACTGAGTGGCTCTGGGGTCTTGTATTAGTTGAAGAATGTATTCATAAAAATAAAATGAAATTTGCTTTCTAGGCTTTTCACGTTAAACTTGTAAGGTTGACTCTGTTATGAATGGCCGTTAATTGTAAATGTTACTTGTGTTATATATCGCCGTACGACGACAAAACAACAAACACGCATATATAAAAATATAAGGTTATATTTTTATTAATGACGACGAACCGTGTGGAATAGAGAACGGAAGGGTGAGAGCGCACATAGAATGGGTTGACGGGAGTGTAGTCTTGCCTGTGGTGTTTCTCTGCTTCCACTGGCCGTTCTCTGCTGGCGAATCCGTGTGTCGAGGTCTTTATATAGTCTTCTAGAACCGGGACTTTCCTTCCGGTTTTGCCTCGCCCACGCAACGCCCACGTAATTCTAAGAGACACCTGATCTGTTTGCCTCTGTAGCCATTTCCGCCGCTGTCGGAAATAAGGTCAAATGACATCCGCTCCGGCCTCGACAGGATGTATTTCACAAACACCTGTCTTGTCGCTTCGCCGCCCCCTTCACCGACGGGAAACACCATCGCTTGCATCACTTCCTCGGGTGGGGCCAGATTGTTATATTACACTTGTAAAATCCATCCTCTTCATCTTGTCATAAGTGTTAGGATTGTTTCATTTATGAAACATTATTTTTAACTGAGTTTCAAAGCTTCTGAAGCAGTTCATAGAATTTGGAAAGTGAAAGCAAATGAAACAATATCTGACCGCACTACACCAAATGGTTTAAGTGTTTAGAGTGGTGAATTGTCCATTTAAATAAAGGCCAGAAGTAGACTCCTGTCAGTTGTCGGTGATCATACATTCAAACGCAGTGTAAAGGGGAAACCGACCACTTGCATTCGAAAACTTTCAGAGGAGCTGGTATATTCGAAATCTAAAATATATATTCGTTTATAACCAAGATATAGAATTCGTTACATGGCGTCACTTATTTTACAACTGAAAAGTAGAATATGTTAGATTGTGTTACTTTTCTTATAACTAAGAACTTAACTAATAACTTATACAATGTTACATGACGTTACTTCTTTTATATCTGAAATATACATTAAGTTTTGTAACGTTACTTCTTTTAATAACTAATTAATACAATGTCACGTGGCGTTACTTTTATAACAAAAATACACAATGTTACATGACGTTACTTTTATAACTGAAATATAGAATTTATTACGTGGTGTTACTTCTTTCAGAACTCAAGTATACGTTGTTACTTCTTTTATAACTGAATTATACAATGTGTTATGTGGCGTTACTTCTTTTATAACTAAGATATAAAATATGTTACATGACGTTACCTCTTTGATAACTGAAATATAGAATTTAGTACATTGCTAAATTATAATTATCTACTATGATTTTGGAAAGTGAAAATTTCACTGGAATATATTAGAAATTTTTCAAATTTTAATCTAAAATAAAAAAAATGGGAAAAATTTAAAATGGACAAAATATGTGAAAAAATGCTTCAGGAAGATTTGAATTAATCTATCTTATAAACACACATGTTAATCTGTGCACGTGTGTATTTGGGCGTGTACAAGGGTAGACGAATAAGCCATAGTGTGTTTAACACTCGTGTGTTAAATTTCATTGAAAATTTTGAAGTGTTGTTATATCTGGGATGGGTGATTTTTAATACAATCTTTTTTGTTTTCATATATTGAGGAGTATAGAGGCTTCTATCCTCTCATTATTTTGGTTAACAAATATGAAAAAAATGTACCTCAGATAATTAACAGAATGTTGATCTCAGATTGTCACTGTATAATTTACTATTTCTGGGATTCACATTCTCTACTGATTCTTTTAAATCAGTAGAGAATGTGAATCCCAGAAATAGTAAATTATTCACAAAATAAAAATGGAGATTATGTGGAAAAGTAAATATTTGTTGTGTAAAACAAAAAAAACTTTTTCATCATTAGGCTACGAATTTATTGATCTACTTGCGTAAACTATAAAGATAAGAAGGTTTCAAAAATTTAACACTCTCAGGACATATTGAAGAAAGAAGAAATGGAGGAAAATAGTGAGTAACCAACCTAATGAGTTTAATTAAGTGGGTGGCAGAACGAGAGGATAAAGAAGGGTGGCAAAGAGTCAAACGTTGCTTCGAGAAACAAAAGATAGGAAGTTATGGAGAGCCATGATCGCCGAGGTCATAAATAGACATGACACATAAAAAAAGACAGAAACTACGGAACCTGAAATAAGCTTTATGAAACGAGGTCTTCCAACGAATTACTACTTTGTGGAACTGACTCCAAACAGGATGGTTTTATCGAACACTGCAATCTCTTCAAATCGGGTTAACCGTTACTTTCCTCACCTATCCTCATAAATTGCGCTTCTTAATCCCTCACACAACACATTTCTTTTAGTAACCCACTAACATGAATGGCTTTTGGGCCTTGTATAAAAATGAACATTAGGGGAAAAAAAAACAAATACAGAGGGAAATAAAACAATAATTGTGGTTAAAGTTAATGATAATGACATCTAAATTCAGCAAATAAATTTTCAGCATTTCTTGTCTTTGCCCACTGACTTTATTGCTTCTCTACCACTCTTTGTTATGGGTTCTCGATGATGTTGAAATCTGGCAATTAGACCGGTCAACTAATCACGCTACTGTCATCACTATAACCTTGTCAGTGTTAAGTATTTCAGACCGTTAATCTTTACACTTCGATCCAGTGATCCAAAACCGTTCCTGAAGATACAACCACTGCTCCGTGTTTAAGTGTTACTTCTCGCTTACCCTTCTTATGTGCCTCTGAATCAGCAAACCCAAATATGTTTAAACCCGATTTGCCATTCTATATAACTTCAGACCATTGTTTGAGCACCTGGACGTGTTGTAATGGTTAGCAAGCTTATTTCGCTAGAACCTATTACAACTGAGTAGTGAGTTCAATCCTCACTAGATACCCCATACTTTCGGCTATGTGCCAAATCTAAGCGGATCTTTAAAAAAATCACTAACTTAAGACCACTGTTTCAAGCTGAAATTTTCATGGCTGATAGTTATGACAGTCAAACAAATTTATGTCCTGACTTACATAGTCGTTTTCTTATCGCTAATCGAAAGTCAGTGAATGTACCTATCAATTCATGTTCTTTCTTTTTCCCGTTTGGCCTAAAAAATGTCATTGCTTATGTTAAGATAAGAAACTGAGCAGATATATATATATTTCAAGAATCGGAAAAGGTCTAGAAGACGCAGGTGGGATATATAAAATACTGGTGATATACCGGTGGGATATATCCCACCGGAGAGCGCACATTTTCTAAGATTTTTCGAATATTCAGGTCGGTAAATTGAAAAAATAAATATACTGTTTAATAAATAAATAAATACAAACAGATCATCTACTCAAGTATATATATATATATATAATTATTAACCAGTCATTGGTCACAATCAAATTAGACCAATACACAGTTGTATTAAAAGTGCTCAGTAGATATATAATGTAAAGATATAAAATATTTTCATTCGGATGAATTCCGAACGAATATATATATATATATATATATATATTCAGATTCGTCTTTGTATTTTACCAAGAATTTGCAGTGTTAATGGTCCTGACTTGGCATCTCGGCTTCAATCACTTTCTCACCGCCGTAACGTGGCGTCTTTGTGAATTTTCTATAAATATTTTCATGGTAATTTTTTCTGATCAGCTTACCTCTTTGGTACCTAGACTTTATGAATACGAGATAGGCAGTAACATCTCATAATCTTAATCATTTTCCCACCACCCAAATGTAGCTTTTCTTTGCTTGTTCTATAAATTTTTTCATGGCAATTGTTTTGATGAGCTTTCCTTTTTTTATGAAATTAAGCGCACTCCAAGATTGGTGACAAGGTTTCATCATTTTGCAATTGAAATGGCTTTGTTCTATGCTAACCGTTTCATATCCCGAATCTCCCTTCCGACTACTTTCCAGGCAATTTTGATCTTTAAAAGTGCAATGTTAATCATCATCTTCTGTCTTCTTAATTTCTGTTTTTTTATTGTTATCTCTACTTAATAATGTTTTCTTTTTTACATATTCTCCCTCACTCAGCAACACCCCCTGCATATTAGTGACTTTATTGCCTTGCTTGGAGTTGAATGATCAAAAATAAATCTGGTGTTAGTGTTTGTTTTAAGGTGATAACTGAAAATGTTTCTATATTAACAATATTGCAAGACCGATGACAAAATGGATCCTTGCACAATGTTGCTATCCATTTTTACTTTTATTTATATATTTATTTACACTTATATTGACCTCCAATCTAATGAACATAATTGTATAAAATCTTACATTCTATAATGCCAGGTCCTGTCAGAACGTAAGCAATCATGTCTTTCAACAGATTCTTTTTCTTTATTATGAAGTTTCGGGAGAGATTGTGAAGTGTTTTCTCGAGACCGTCTTCAAGGTTTGGAATTCTGTTTTCTCTTTCTTAGAGCCTAGTCTACTCTTCTATCTAACCTATAGGGTGTTCTGGTGAGAAGAATCAGTCAGTTGTGCCATACGTGATACACGCTTCGGTGATCATGTCTCGAAGTAGGTTGAATGCGGTAAAATGGTTGCCAACCATGGCTATAGAACCCAATCTGTTCTGCTATTTAACCCATAGATGGAGGGAGAAACGGCGAATTAATACTTTTCCCAAGGGTGTTTCCCACTGAACCATTTCTTTATCCAGGGTATTTATGCGAAGGTGAATAGGGAGGGCGAGACTGGATTTTGAGCCCGTTGTGCCAGTTCCCTTTCCGTAGGATAGAAAGAACAATAAAAAGCTGTATTTGAGGTATATATCCGACGCGGAGCCACAAAGAGGCTAAATGTAATATAAACTTCTTATATAAATGGACACATTATGTGTGGAAATAATTTTTTTTTTTTTTTTTTTTTTTGAGAATTAACAATTTTGGCGATTTTGTGCTTTTTAAAACTATAGTTTGAGCTAAAACTTAACACGCTATCAAAATAATATTTATGAACAGTACGTGAGCTTTACAAACACAAGTAAAGCAGGATTGGTCACAGATGTAGCAATCTCCGTGGAAACAAAAACAAAAAGAAAACACTTAATTTTAAAACATTTACAGATTATTTTTCAACTAGCAGTATAACCCGGCGTTGTTCGGGTGTAATGAAAGCTTTAAAACTAATCCATGGTCCTGGAGCTCAGACTCTTTGGACGTTGGCACGAAAGACTAAAAAGCAATAGTTGTTTCCAGTTAAAGCGAAACCGTAGACTGAAAGAAAAATGGATGGATGTAAGTCAAATTTTGATTTCCTGGTATCGATATCAAATAGGTTTTTACGTCGTAAACTGAATTTTGAAGGCTAAATAAGTCCTCTGAGTAAATGGTATCATGGCTGAGACTAAGAACTACAGTTATACCTACTTAGAGCCAAACCCGAAGTAAAAACTAAAATAAAAGGGCTGAAAAAATACAGACATACAGGCAGATAAAGACACACACACAAACATCTTGCCTTTTATATATATATATATATATATATATATATCGATTTTCTGCACTATTGTAAGAACTGCAACCTTGAAACTTCTGAATATCGTTCCTTATGTCTTTGTCTATGAGTGTATCAAATTTGATTAAAATCGGACCACTCCTTCTATAACCCGATTTTTTCGATTATCGATTTTCGATATTTATCGGGGGTACCTCGACACAAAACCTAGCTAAGAACACTCGCAGACGCTTATAGTACAACTGTGTAAATTTTCAAGAAAATCGGTTCAGCCGTTTCGGAGTCTGTAGGTAACGGACACACACACACATATACACACACAGGCAAAGTTCTATTTATAAATAAGTTTAGATTGTTTATCTTTCGTTTATTTACGTTTTAATTTTCAAAAAAATGATAATTGCTTTGCGTTTAGATAGTTTGGACAAGGAATATTAATGCTTTAAATATTGACTTGTCCGCCTAAATAGTTTGTTAACAATCGACAAGAAGAAAAAAAATTAAAATAAACAATGATGCTAATTACCGGAACTAAGTCACTTCTGTACGGTTGAGTATAGGAGGGGGTGTGACAAAAGGTAATTTTAATGTAGAGTTGTCCCCGCAGAAAGAGTCTCCTGTCGGGACGGTTGCAAAACTAACTCAGGTTTTGTCTGCATTGTTCTTTCGGGGAGCCCCTAAAGCTGAACCAGTAACATTTTTATCACCAGTATTTTATATATAACAATATCTATAAATGTGGAAAAAAAAAGAAGTTAAAATAAGAAGAAAGGAAGCGGATGGTAGTCGGGGTCATTGTAAACTCCATCCTTTCCTTAGCTGCATAATATGTGCTTCATTAGAGCTACATGCAGTTTTTAATTCAGAGTTGTCCTTCTTCTAGACTGGCTATTAACCAAGGCTGAATAGTCTAGCTTTATTATTGTTTAACCCAAAACTGGGGAGAGAAGTGATGAATCCCTACCTTTCCTACGTGTTTCAGTGCCTAAGTGGAAGTAACAAATTCTAGAATAAGTATTTGCACGTGAGTGGAAGTAACGACTGGAATTCGAACACGGCTCTCAGATTTCTCTTTCCGAATCCTATATCCATTACACCTCCAGCCAAAAATAAGAATAAAAATAAAAATGCTAAAAAATCAGAAAATTATAAAATTTTATTGAAATGTTTGGAAATGATTCGGTAATAAATAGAATTATATAATTTTTCTTTTTTTTTATATAATTGTAGAAATATTTCTATGTCTCTCTTTGAATTAAAATATCACTGTGCACACGCATACACAAGAGCACCCCCATACTTTCGGCCTTGTGCCACATCGAAGCGGCGCTTAGAAAATCAGCACGTGCATAAACACAGAATTCGAATTAAATTATAGATCTTTGTGGCGAGGGATTCCCCTTTCTGTCTGACAACAATTCCAGGATAAGTCAGTTAAGTGCCATACGCGATTGGGCGATCATGTCTCGAAAGAGACAGGACTGACTTGGCAGAAGATTATCCCGCAGTAGGTTGCCATTAGAACCCAATCTGTCCTGCTATTTAACCCATAACTGGAAGGAAGAGACGGATTAATACCTTTCCTAAGGGTATTTGCGCGCAAGTGAATACAATGGATTCAACTGGAATTCGAACTCGGCTCCCCGGTTTTTTCGTTCCGAGCCGATATCCACTGTACCACAACGCACATCCGTTAAGAGTAGGCATTACCCAAATAGATGCGTTTTTTTCCAAAATTAATTTAAAAAATAAACAAATACGCAACCTCCTGTTTTTAAAAAACGGATGAAAATTAAGGAATTATCCAATTCAAACAAAATTTTCAATACTTACTCATTAATAATGCTAAATAATAGGTATTACTATTTCATTTAAAAACTCTCCCATTTTCGATATCTCGTGTACTTTTTAATCTGGAGGGTATTCGCGATTATTTTTTGTTTTTACACAAAGATGCTGCTATTTCAGTAAAATTTAAAAAATGAATTATCAAGTGCGACTATATACTGAAAATTCGTCACGAACCTTATAAAAAAAGTTCAGTAATACTCAAAAATAATTTTTAGTGTTTGCATAATTTAATAAACATATTATTTTATTTCAGAATTTACAGAAAAAGATCTACCTTGAATATTTATTTTTAAAAGTTTATTTCAATGTTATGGTACAATTTTGAAATTCATTTTGTTGCTGTTCGTAATTACAATTTTTTCTGTTAATTAAAACCTCGTTTAAAGAATCTAAAAATGTAAATAGTAATTCTATCTTCTTTTTTTTTTCCGGATTTTATTATTTTTTGTACGGTAGTTCAAAAAGGAAATAATTCTATGGCTGCTATCAATTCAATAAGTCTTTATCAATTATTTCCCCACCCACTTTTTTTTTGCGAACCTGAAGCAGACTACCACCACGTTTAATTTCGTTGTTTTTCAGTTGTTTTTTTTTTTTTGTTTTTTTTTTTTACTTTTTTCAGCGCACTTCTATCGATTGTTATTTAAACTTTCCGATTGCCAATAAAAATTTGAAAATTTACAATATTTAAACAAATTTGGTGGGGGTCAGCTTCTCATAGAACGTTATAGTAAATCGTTCCTCCATTTTCAATCCACTATAAGGTTGTATGAGAAAATTCCCCACCCCAAGAAAAGAATCGTTTAAATAATTAAATTTTTTCAATTTTTTTTTTTTTTTTTTTTTTTTTTGTCATTCGTAAAGTTTAAGGTATGAAAGATAATATTGCAGTGAGAAAAGTCCTAAAAATTTGATAAAGAACACATTTACAGGTGGCGGCAATGTCGTACCGGTGACTGGTTTCAAAATGGAGGCTCGATTTACTATAACGTTGTATGAGAAACTGATTCCCCACCAGAAAATGTTTAAATATTGAAATCTTTCAAAACATTTTTCCAATCGTAAAGCTAAGGAGGTAATCGATAGGACTGCGCTGAAAAAAGTAATAAAAACTGAAAAACAACGAAATTAAACGTGGTGCTAATTTGCTTCAGGTCCGCCTTTTTTTTTCTTTTTTTTTTTTTTGCACTTTAGTTTAATAAATTTTAATATCGGAATAACTGAAAAACCTAATTTGGTGTAAAAAATATTTTATGACATCAAACGGGTAAGAAAATAATCATTAAATAAAAGCAATGAATTAAACACAAGTATCATTCAACTAGTTTTTAATTAATTTCTTTTTCATACTTCTAATAAACAATGAAATAAATTCCACTAAGTTTCGTAAACTCGTGTAGAAGAAAAAAATATATTAAATGAGTTTAAAGATTATCTATTTTTAAACATAATACCAATTTCTAAATTGTAGTCCTTTTGATCATTCGTACTTTTAAAATTTTACGTGTGTTTTGGGGTTATAGAGAAGACTACTCGTGCTTTGTGGGTAGCAGGACTACTGTTGTTTACCTATGGCCTTGATGACAACTACTGGGCCAATTTCATTTTTTTTTTTTTTAGGAAATCGCTGGTGGTACCTAGAAGAGCTACAAAGGATGGAAAGATGTACAGAGCGATGATCATCCACGTCTTAAAGTGTCACGATGCATAAAAGAAGAATAGAGATTCCCACTCTCCCCAAAAGTCATACGTTTAGTGAGTGCTACAGAACGGTAGACAAAAGTCAAAGTAAACAAGCACGTTTAACAATTTTTATTGTGACGAGTCTTTGCCATTTTCTGATAAATTTTCATCTGCGAGTGTCAATGAGTTTATTCGCAGTGATATTTTTAGTGTGAAAACAATGTCATGACTTCAGTTTAAGCCCATAATTGTTTTATTTCTTAAGTTGGCTACTTTAAAGTTAGGATTTGAAGTCAGATTTCGTAATTGTCCTATGGCAGTCAACGTGTTAAGCATTGATGATGTTTTCATTTAAAATAAGTAACTTTTTTTTCATACAAAATTAGTTTTTTACATTTTACCAAACAGAATATTTTTTTTATAATCGTTTCACTCCAAGCAAGGCAGAAGTGCCATTAGTGCGCATAGGGGTTACATGAGAGGAGAGAGGAAAAAAAGGTACAGGGGGGGGGGGTGTCGAATAAAGAATAAGAGAAAAATGGGAATCAAAGTGATATGAAAAATAACGATTGATGTTGCACTTAAACTCTTGAATATTGTAGCAATCAGGGAAGCAAGTATACGGAATGGAGTTCCACAGGCGGGAAGTGTGAGAAAAGAAACTGTTAGCATAGAAGTGGGGATTACATTTGACTATAAAAGGTTGGGACCTAGTTGCCAATCTAGTATCTCGAGTAAATTCGTGTAGATTGGCACCAGGGAGATAAGCTCGTCAGAGCAGAAGCCGTGAAAATATTTGTAGAAAAGATAGAGGGAAGCCACATTCCGTCAGTGAGAAAGTGACAGAAGTCGAGCTGTCAAATCGGGATCGATTACAATACAGATCCTCCTCTGGATTTCGTCGAGAATCTTGAGATGAATAGCAAGAACACCCGACCAGATATGGCAACAATATTCAATGTACGGACGAATGATAAATTTGTATATGTGCAAGATGGATTCTGACGAGAAAAAACTTCCTGGTCCGACACAGTGACCCAACCTTCCTAGCAGTAGATGCAGCTATAAATTCAATGTAATCGTTCAACTTGAGGTAGGCTGAGAGAGTGAGGCCGAAGAAGACTGGTGTGATCCATACTGGTGGTAAATCGGAAAGTTTCTCTTTGGTAGATAAAAGACAGCAGCGTCGTTTTGGAAGCATTAAAATCTACGAACCATTTCTTAGTCCACCACAGACTGTAAGTCTTTTTCAAAAGCAACAGCAAGGTTTACTTTGTCAGCCCTGGCAGAATTCTTATTGAGACGGAAATAAGTGGTTGTGTTACTGGCATAGGTGCCCACTTGGGAACTGATTACACCAGGAAGGTCATTGATGAAGATCAAGAAAAGCGTAGCTCCTAGGATAGAGCCTTGAGGGACATCTGCGTTCGTATGATAGGATCTTGAAACATGCCTGTTCAATACGACCTTCATTACACGATTTGATAGGAACGATTAGATTAAATGGAACAAACGTCCAGTTATATCCAGCATGCCAAACCCTGTCAAAAGCTTTCGAGATCTCCAGGGCAACAGTATATATCATGCTTTAATGTAGTTAATATAGCTTAAACAAAAATCACATCAAGTTTATTAAAATACGTATTTATGAGATCAGTTTTGTAATTAAGTAAAGAAAAATATTATATTTAAAAAGAAAGCAATTTTAAATGAAATTTAAAAGTTATATTTTCTTTGATTATGAGAGAAAGTCACAACATCACAAAGAGTAAAGAGGGCAGTTCTCTGAGCTATTGCTTTAGGGAGAAAAAAGTGCGTTTTATACACCGGCATATATTTTGGGGTTTTTTTTTTTTAACTTATTCTTTTCTCCCATTGGTTGAGGCTATGACTTAAAAAATCACTTTTTTCTACATAAATTTAGTTGTTGTTAGTAAACTCGAAGAAACAAAATACGATTTAGGAAAAACATCTTAATCATTTTTTAAATTAGAATGACGGATCGATGATAAGCTGTCTGTAAGAAGATTTTTAAAATGTCTTAAAGCCTTATTGAAATGCGAAGAAAGTGTCTTTTTTATGGGTTAGCTTTAGGCTATTATCATTCAAATAAATCCAACATTTTACCAAAAAAAGATACATTTAAATTACTTTAAATGCGTTTTTAAGGTTGTTAATTCCAGTTTTTGTGGTTCGTAGTCATTAACAATCTGTACAAATGATTGAACTAAGTACAAAATAATAAGTAATTTTTATTTAGGCAATCACATAGATAGAAAGGTGCACTTGACAGATATGAACATGATAGCCTTGCTAGATATCTAAATATATATTTGCAAATCTACCAATGACATTGTATTTTGTTTAATCTTTATTATTAGAGTGTTTTCGTTGACAATTCGTTAAATCACTAACGAGGGGAGTTAACTCTCAGTAAACAGTTACAGACATTACAGAAAAAAAATCCGCTTGTATTTAAGATAATAAACAAGTTCTGGATGTGGTGCAGTGGATATCGGCTCGAAACGAGAAATCGGGGAGCCGAGTTCGAACTCCAGTTGAATTCATTGCATTCACTTACGCGCAAATACCCTTGGGAAAGGTATTAATCCGTCTATTCCTTCCAGTTATGGGTTAAATAACAGGACAGATTGGGTTCTATAGCCTTGGTCGGCAACCAGTCTACCGCAGAAAGCAATGGCAAACTACTGCGGGATAATCTTCTGCCCAGTCAGTCATGTCTCTTTCGAGACATGATCGCCCAAGCGTGTTTCATGTCAGGCACTTAACTGACTGACTGGTAGCATCATGGTTATCGACGTCGTAAATTGAATAGGCTGAGTTCAAATTTTGGCCCACTCTTCACTTTCACACTAATGTTCTTGGGAAAGACACAACTCTATCTTTTATTCTAAATAACAAATATGGGTTTAAAAAAATACCAGGCAAGACTGGGTTCTTTAGCCTTGGGTGGCAGCCAATCGTGAAGGTCTACTCTGAAGTCTACTCTAAACCGTTGAAAAAAAAACAAAACAAAAAGCAACGGAAAACCACTCCACTATCTTTCCCAAGAAGTCATGATAATTCACAGAATTAAAAACAAGCCATGGTCGCTTACGTTTTAAAAAGGAATGACATTTTAAGAAAACGAACAAACTAAGGTCGTGAGCAGTTAGAGACAGAGAGATGAACAAGTTGACTGATATCTAGACTACCCTGTCACCAAGTATAAGGAGACTGCCCCATGAAAATAGCGCCCCACTCCCCGTGAAAATAATGTGAACTAATTTTAGTATGTAAATTCTTAGTTGCCCATCTCCCGACTCAAACACACTGGCGACGAACTTATAGCTAAGACTGAACTAGATAGATAGATAGATAGATAGATAGATAGATAGATAGATAGATAGATAGATAGATGTAGATGTAGAAAACGTGACTATTAGTCTTGTCTGTTCTCTCTGCTTTATCTTTTGAGCGCCCTTCTAATTAATATTTTTAAGGGTGTTGTACAGTTATCTATATATTTTTTAGTTTTATTTAAAAATTATTACCTATCTTTAAAAAAAAAAACTAACCTATGTCCTATGTCCATTTTATTTTAGGTGAAATGGTGTTTGAAAAAGCCCATCAGAATGAGAGCGCAATCTTTAAAAATTCCAGTAAAACTTGTTGAATGGGAATTCTCTACAACTACTACTGACTTTCGCTATTTTTTTTTTTCTTCTTCTCCTTTCTCCCCGCCAACTACTCAACCTTCCACTTCTCCTATTGCCTCTGCCATTGATGAAGAGGCGGCTCTGGGAGTGGGGGCGGCTATTTATTCGGAGTGTACAGTGACGAGAGAATTCTACTCTAACCACAACCCCTACTGCTGCTGCTTTTGTTGTGTTTATTTAAAGTTTGTTCTATTCTACTTCCAGAATGAAGGTCTATTTTGGCACTCACACATGTTGGACTTAATGTCCACAGAGCTATAAAGAAAAAAAAAAACAAAAAAAAAAACCTCTCGACAAATTCAAGCCAAAAACAATTCTCTAATTGCTCGTTAATTTTCTTGTATAACTTTATCTGGAGAGGGGGAAAAAGTAACGCTTTAGCCTTTATATTTTAATTTTAAAAAAAAAAAAAACAAAAAAAAAACACGGAAGTTGGTTACTACGAAATCTCAAAGAAAGGAAATTTCCGACGAATTTTAGTTTGGGAAGCGATTTCTGATATTTTTTAAAATATTTTTTTCTTTATCTTTAACTAAATGACAAATTGAAACATTTTTCTGTATTTAACTTGGACATGGCTGGATATTTATTACGGACTTTGATTCTAATCAGGTATGTTTCCTTTATCACCCATTCATTCAAGACATTTTTCTTACAACTATCACATCGTAAAAAAAAAAATAATTAATCTGTTTTTAACTCCTCAATCATAACTTAGAAGTATATTCTCGTTTAATTTTTCTCGTTTTTTAGCATGACAAATTGGAATAAATCAGTTCAGTAAATTTGACAATTGAAGCCAAAGAGGGAAAAAAAAATCAATATTATTAAGAATGAGATGTAACTTAAATTTTTCTGAGTACTTTTCCCCCCACCAAAAAAATATTCTTACCTTGTTTCTGTTTTACAGGCTACTCTCTCTCTCTCTCTCTCTCTCTTTTTTTTTCCCCCCCGATCTTTTGAAATAAGTTTTAATTCTCATTTTTTTGGACTTTTCGCATTTTTAAATGAGTAGTAACTATGCTGCAATTGTTATACGTGTGTGTGTCTTTTTTTTTTTCTTTTTACCTCGACAATGTTTGTTAGTCGGAAGTCTTTTATGTACACAAGTTACTGGCGGAAAATTTAAATTGTTACTCAAACAAAACAGATTTCATTTCTATGCCTTCGGAATTGATATCTTGCAGTTGAATATTTTATGACTTTATTTCTTTTTAATTTATCAATGATTTCTGGCTTTTGTGCTGTTGGCCTAATGAATAGACTATTTGGCGACTCGAGTTCAAATTTCGATTAAAAAGTAGTTAAAGGCTGTACTGATTTGACACTCCTGTCCTTATGAAAGGCATGAACACCCTCTCTCAACAAATCAAACTAGGGATTACTCAGTGTAAGCTCTGCATACAACCTGTCAAGTGTTGATTGGAAAGGTCATCGCCAATTACCAGCCCCAACCACAAAAGAAAGCCATTAATGAATGACCCAGCATACAAGCCGATCTGACCAATTGCTTTTTTAATTTTTTTTTTTACACTCGAGTATTTTTACTTTCTGTTATTCGATGCTCAATAAAGTGGGAACCTTATTCAGAATTGCCTCCCCCGCCCCGAAACCTACCAGTCTGGTATTCTAGCAATGTTGTCAGGATACCTGGCCGTGTTGAGTTCTTTATGCCTGTTTTTAATCCCACTTACACTAAATCTGAACCCTGTCTCTTAGAAAATGAAATCATTAAACCTTAAATACAAATTATAAATAAATAAAAAAATGGGATAAAGGGAAATAGCTTAACTACCGTTTAGCGGGCACACATTTCTGGAAGTAGATATAACTTATATAACGATTTCAAAAAGTTGACTAAAAAATTTAAGTGACTAAATGGAATAATCCTATATTTACTATGGATAACATCTATCTCATCGCAATATTTCGACACGTCATCTCACACCTACTTTATTGAACAATAATCGGATCACTATATAAATTGAACTGTTGTTACGACTTTATCATTAAATTGTAATTAATTAGAGTATTGTTTATTGAAGACGGCTCTGCACAGTAATAGGCGAGATTCTTAAATTATTAGTTATTTAAGTTTTTTTTTTTTTTTTTTGTTTTTTTTCGCTTCAGTAATTATAGACACTGTTGATCCATTCCATTTTTTTACTCAACTGTTTTCAAGTAGTTGTCTTCCACCAAGACTGTGGGCTCCGTAAACAGAGAAAATATCTGAATTTATTCTTTTTGTAGCTTCTTCATATGTACGTGTCTTTTGGCTTTTCCATAAAAATATTATTTGGTACGGAAGAGTATAAACAAGAAATTCGCCTTTCCAAAGCAAAAATAAAAACTCTTTCCATGATGAACAGCCACAGCATTGTACAGATCTTGCAGTAAATCGCATTTAATTCCGAAAAAGCAGACAAAAGTAAATGAATCAAAATTTCAAAATTTTTCAGTGTATAAAACCCCTAATTTCGAAACCTAACCTACAGCACAGATTTCAAATAACTTTTTTTCATCTTTTTCACTTCAAATTTTATTCTTTAAATGCTAAGTATACTGAATATTATTTTCTCTGATAAAAAAAACAAGGCGCTAGAAGGGAATTGGTAAAATAGAAACTTCGACTGAAGTTTAAGTGGCTTAAACTGAATTTAAGCCACTTAAATTAGCATGAATGCTCATTGGAAAGGCATGAATCCATATCCCTTTAATACATATTGTGGTAGGATATGAGTCATATGACACAACTGAGTTAATGAACACTTCGGTAAACCATTCTCCCATAATTATCTTGCCACCCAGTCAGGTGTAATAGTATGAAGTTGTTACGCTTATTGACAACACTTAGTTTTTATTTTATAGTGTCGGGCCAGAAAGTTTTTCTCGTCAGAATCCATCCTGCATATTTTATAAATTTATCATTCGTTCATGCATTGAATACTGTTTAGTGTTGCCATATCTGGTCGGGTGTTCCTGCTATTCATTTCGAGGTTCAAAATCGAAGGATCTGCAATGTAATCGGCCCTGACTTGGTATCTTGACTTCAGCCACTTTCTCACTTACGTGATGTGTCTTCCTTCTTTTTTCTACAAATATTTTCTTGGAAACTGTTCTGATGAGCTTTTTTTCCTTGGTTCCCTGTCCACGTGAGTTTAAGCGTGCTGTTAGAGTAGTATCTAGGTCCCACTCCTTTTATCGCTGAAATAGTTAAATGCAACCGTCACTTCTACTCTAACAGTTTCTTTTCTCGTACTTCTCGCCTGTGAAGCTTCCTTCTGTTTACTTGCTTCCCTGATAGCTGCAAAATGCAATGTCAATTGCCATCTTATATCTTCTTGAATCCATCCATCTTCTTATCCTCTCTTCAATACCCCCTGCAAATTTAGTGGCGATTCCGCCTTGCTTGAGCTGAAATGATTAGAAAAAAAATGTATAATCCATGGATGTAAGATGTGTGAGCAGTGTAACAGCTATCAGCATGTCGGTGAGACAGGTTCAAATTCTGGGCTAGTTTGTTGCATTCACTTTCGTAAAAAATACTTTTGGGTCGATGCGAATCGGTCACTATCTCTTTCTCCAGATATGGGTTAAATAGCAGATTAGACTGGGTCCTCTAGTCTTGGATGGTAACCAGTGTTAAAGAAGGAAAACTCTGAATTCTAAACCGTGGAGAAGACAAGTGAAAACCCCTCAATATCTTTTCCCCCAAGAATGTACAGCAATTCACAGTTAATAAAGAGCAAGAAGTAGAGAACTATGATCGCCTACGTCCTGGAGCGGCATTGCATTAAAGAAAAATGTGTGATTACATCAATAAGTCTATAGTCTGATAGTGATGGAAATATTTTTTATAAAACTGTCAATGCCCTTCAGCTAACGTTTATTCGGAGAAATTTGTCCAGTGAAAACTTTATCTCGGAATTGTGTTATGCAGTGAATATCGGCTGGGAACTTTGGAAAGCTATTAACCTGTCGCTTCTCCCTCTAGCTATGGGTTAAATAGCAGAACAGATTGGGTTCTATGGTCTTGGTTGGCAATTAGTCTACTACAGAAAGTAATGGCAACTTACTGCGGGAAAATCTTCTGCCCAGTACGTTCTTATGATTAGAATAGATACGTTGTCTCTTAACCTCTAATATCCATCGATCATCACGATAGAAAATGATTTCAAACACAACAAATGAAACTGGGATTATAAACCTGCTTCCTTTACTCTTGGTAATAATGACTATTATGTTAGATTAAATCAATTCTTTTTAGATTATCCACACTGTACGTTTATTAATCTATTCAATTTACTCAACAGTTTCATTCAAGTCGTTGTTTTTCTCTAGGATCGTGGGGTGGGGCTTACTCTAAGATCTTTGGCTAGTTTGGAATCTGTTCTCTTTCTTATGGCCATATTACGTTGAAACATAGGTTCTCTTACGATCACCAAAGTTAAGCAGCGTCAATCCTGGTCAGTATTTAGATGGGTGACTGCTTGGAAGTACCAGGATCTGTAAGCTTAGATGTGCGGGCGATGTAATGGATGACGGATCGGAATTGAAGATCGTAAGGCCGAATTTAAGATTAGAGCCCTGTTTGTTATATTTACTTACGCGCAAATGCCATTGGAAAAGTTATGAATCCACCTATTTTCCCCAAGCTATGGATTAAATCAGTATTGTCTTAAAAACGTTCTCACAATCAAAAAATATTTTCTGGCTTTTAATAACCAGCGAAGGTTGATAAGTCGTTAAAAAAAATCAATCAAGAACTGTGGGCTCGGTAAAAGGGTTAAAAATAAACTTTTTTTTTCTGTAGCTTCATCTGTACATCACTTTCTTTCGCTTTTCTACAAAAATATTAGTAGGTATGGAAGTGTATAAAATAACACTGCTTACTTTGAACAGACATAGTACAAACATTGTTATTATACCTGGAAACGTAGATGTCATGATTTTTGGCAAGAGCCAAGGATGATTATTACGTTAGATTAAATCCATTCTTTGTAATTTATTAAAAAGATTTTTTTTTACATCCCAATGATATTAAATTATCACTCTTTTATTCCACTACTAAGAATAAGAGGGTGTGTTGGTGGGGTATTAACGACTCTGAAAAAAAATCGGCGATCTGAGTTCGAATTCCAACCAAGTTCATTAAATTCACTTCATCACAAAAACCTTCAGAAAGGTATGAATCCGTCTTTTCTCAATTCCCTGAGATGGGTTACATGGCAGGGCTGACTTTGCCCTCTTTCGTTGGGGTGACAACCACTAGGATAAAGAACTCCGATTTAAAAACAAGAACAATGAAACAGTCCAAATAGGAATTGGGCCCAGTCAGGTTTTTAACACACCATTACACACGGTACCCCTACGACCCTCATGGATTACGAGACACGAGACGAAGAATAAGAGATTCAGAATGAAATAACAACAAATAGATATTTACAATTATGCAATAAAATCAAACCCGTTTAAAGTAACTTTAGTCTGGTTAATCTTCATTTATACTTGTTTATATATAAGTGTACAGCTTATTTTCCCGTAGTAGGCTGCCATTACTTTCTGCAGTAGACTGGTTGCCAATCGAAGCTATAGTACTGTTTTATTTAACCCATAGCTGGATGGAGAAGACAGATGAATAACCTTGGGAAAGGTATTAATCCTCCTCTTCTCCCTCTAGCTATGGGCTAAATAGCAGGACAGATTGGGTTCTATAGCTTTGGTTGGCAACCAGTTTACTGCGAGAAAATCTTCTACCCAGTTAGTCATGTCCCTTTCGAAACATGATCGCTAAAGCGTGTATCACGTATGGCCCTTGATTGACTGAATGATGAAAAAGAGCTTTTTTTCTTTTCTTTTTTTTTTTTTTTTTTTTTTTTTTACATGACAAATGCTGATTTCTCAGTATAATTTCCTTCGTTATAAATTCTCTTAATTCAGTAGCAGATATTAATTACAAAATTCTAATAACAAGCATTATACACTGAACATACCCAGTATACACAGAGAATTTCAGATAAAGTCACCTAATAACTGCTTGCCATGCTCCGAACTTGTTTGTCCAGTTTAGTATATTGTTTCCAGTAGGTAAAATATTTGACGCTTATGACAATATAGAGTAATTACTTTTTCATTTTAAAATCTGTCAATTGAAGAAAAAAATAGTTTTGCAAGTTGTGACTATCGAGACAAAGCCCCTTATAAAATTTGTCTCAACAAATCAGTTTTATTGTTGCAAATACACACTGGTTGTTAATGTTATTATTATACACGGTGTAATAATTCCTCATCAAACTATAAATTTGTATTAAAACGGAAATATTACTTGTTCGTTTAACTAAATTGGAAAGTTTTTTTGAAGTAGTTCGTAGATCTTAGAGAACTAAGACTATATTTACAAATCAAAAATTGAAAAGCTAAATACAAAACATTTAGAATTTTAATTTTTAAAATATTTTTTTTTAAAAAATGTATGTTAAACTGCACATTTTTTTGTTTTTTTTACTATGGAAACTTAAAGACTTGTCATCAAAAGGTCACGTGTTTCAATGTGTAAAACTGATTGATAACAGGAGCTGTCATCGCCTCGCTGAAAGCCTTTTTAGTTTTAATGAAAGGTCAACGAATCAGACTCTTCTGATTAAGAAATACTTTTATTCGAAATTTCATGCCATAAGTACTATTTTTTAAAATCATTAATTTAGTTTTAAATTTGCTAATAATCAAAAAATAACGTGTCACTGATGTACATTTTATTTTTGCAAGATTTTTAAAACCGAGAATTTAACTTTTGTTTACAAATGTGCCGATCGCTCAAAAATGTCCAAAAAATTTTTTAAAATCTTAAAATCTCAAATTTTAGATTCCTATCAATATAATTTTTGTTGGAAATACACCATGGAAATAGTAAATTGAATCATTTTAGCTTACAATTAAAAATAAAATAAAAACTTAACTTTTTATTTTTAAAAATTTAATTTAAAATTTAGATATCGAAAATGAGTGGCGGTACCTAGATTGCAATTGCATTTACCTTCACGCATGAACAAATTTAACAAGGACCAGTTTAATGTTGTGTATGTGTCGGCTAAAAGCCCTCCCCCAAAATAACTATGCCCAGGCCTCGGTACTCTCACTGCTCCGCTCTCATCCGTTCATCGAGAATGTGCTGATTGGGAGACTGACTTCCAGGGAACTAGGCTCTACATCTTTTATTACTAGAATTCATGAATTACTCAAAAATAAAATGACTATATTTACACGCTATTGTTTTTAGTACGGCAGCTGTTGTAAATCTAAAAACAAAAATCCAGTATAGCACTGTTGAAAAATCGTACGTATAGTATTCAAATTATGGCCGAGGCTTTCACTTCACGCCAAATACATTTGAAAAAAACATGAAACCCTTTTTTTTATCTTCCTAGCTACAAAAAATAGTAGGGTAGACTGAACACTTTAGTAAGTGTCGGTGGAACACAACTCTAAATTTAAAACCGTAGAAAAGGTAACGAAAACCACTGTTCTTTTTTATATACTAATGTTCACTCAATACAATGCCCAAGATCCACTTAAAGTATAGGATCACTGTGAGGCTTTGTATGAGCCTAAGAAAGGGGAAGAAGTGCAGTTCATGAGATTATGCAAGAAAGATAACTGTTGACCCTAGAGGTTAAAATTATAGTGATTGGGAAAATATCCTCCAGAAAGCCTGCTTCATAAAGCAAGTCCCCGCTATGGACAAATAGTGAAACGAAACAATATGAAAGTATAAAAATACATTTTTCTATTGTAAAATGACCAACAATACATTTTATCTGTAGTTGAAACTATCCAACTACATTTAAAATGTATTTAGTTGAAGCCATAAAATTTTGAAAATTTTTAGATTTCGGCGTTAAATAACCCCTATAGGTTGATATGCCATTAACAAAATCAAACTTGTCTCTTCAGATCAATTACGATTGATTAGTGTGTTCGTTAGTCGAAGTGCCCATGCTTATCAAAAATGATTATATCAAATTCATGTTTCTAAAAAAAATGGTGATGAGTAAACACTCTGATCATTTGGCTTGTATTAACGTAAATGTTACGGTGATTTGGAAACTGTTCTTTCTCCGTCTCTAAGGCTTTTTGGCCATATCACGTGAAAATACCGGTTCTCGTATGATCACCAAAGTTATAATGGCTCACTGGAAAGTCGTTCCAATTCCAGTCATGTTAGTTATATTCAGTTACTCTCAGAAAAGTCATTAATCCACCTTTTCTCCCCTTCCCAGATATGGGTTAAATAGTAGGATTATATCAATAACATCATCTCCCAAAAATTTCTTACAATCTAAAATATTTTCTGACGCTAAATTCCCACAATTATTATGGAGCTGATGGCTACAGTTTTTTTTTCTTTACTTTCACGAAAATTCCATTTAACTCCATTTTATTTATTTATTTAGAATGTCTTTGCCTTTTAATGTTTTCTTCAGTTGGTAAGGAATGACTAACGGGTAAAAGAATAAGGAGTGACTAATAGATCAAACTGATTTCCTCGTTCCAAAACGAGCGCGATGTCGTTGGTAACTTAAAGGTCACCATTTGACCTCATTTCAATGGCCACCGCCTATTTTAATAATTAGATTATGCTGTCTAAAGAACAGAAACGAATATCATTGCTTGTTGTTTCCCTGGAATGTGATTAAATTACTCGTAATGTTTCACGCATTTTTTTTTCCTTCGTCGTTATGGAAGGTGAGGCGGGAGTAGCAAGAATCTCAGAATATCACAAAACTAAATAGTTCCCCCCCCCCCCCCCGTCAGAAACCAGCCCGGTGGACTTCATTCAATTTTAGCAATTTTATTACATTTTTTTCATATTTTATGTTGCTTCGGGCGATGTTGCTTATTTACAACTTGCAATGGTCGTAGTCATATAATTATTCGTCTTTTTGTTGTTTTTTTAGTCTATATTGTTCGATAGTAATCGCGTTCAAATTTTGTCGGAAAGTCAATTGTTTATTTGTAGATTAATCCCGTTTAAGTAGAATATAAAAACTACTTTTCTTTGTTTACGATACCATTTCATTTTGTGACGTAGGCAATGATTGCTTTCTCCAAATTCCTTCACTTTATTATCTTTGCCATCATTTCTTGGGGAAAAATAGTTGAGTGGTTTTCTGTTGCCTTCTCCACAGTTTTATAATTCGGTTTTACTTCTCTTAGACTGGCTTCCACACAGGACTGTAGATCCCAGTTTATTAGTTAACTACTAACTGGGGGAATAATAATAATAAACACTAAAACGGATTCATGCCTTTCCCAAGGAATTAATTTTCGAAAAATTAATGACAAACTGTATATTAAAAAATTTAGCAAACTTCAAAAATGTTGATTTATTTATTTATATATATATATATATATATATATATATATGACAAACTATTATAGATAACATAGAAATTTTGCTAAAAAATAATATAAAACAGGCATAATATTGGGTAACATAGGGAGAGTGAAACATTAACATGATAGTTGATGAATTTTGAATTGTGTGAAAGACAAAAAAAGTACACGAATCGATAATAGATAAATTTTTTTTAAAAATCGTTCACATAGCGGCATAATGTGAATAAGGCACTAGAGATTCTGTATATCCAAGAGTGGAAATTAAGGTAAACACCGGGTGGTGACAGTCTGTTTCAGGCTTGAACACAATCTTCAGACGGTTGTTTATCTTACAAAGTAGAACGCAGGTTCGAACCCCGCCGGATAACCGGAAGAACAAGCATGAAACACCTGCCACTCGGTATTGACTTTAACTACTCGCACACACGAGTGTGTGTATTTGTGCTTTTTTTAAAATTTTTTTATTTTTTTTTTATTTCCAATCAAAAGGATAACTGAAACATTGCTAGGTCCTGACACTCTCTGTTGCTGAGCGGTTTAAAGCACTCAGAATCGGAACGCAGGTTCGAACTCTACCGGAAATCACATATCTTTTAAATCTCGCGAATGCTCAGGCTGGTTGACTTGAATTACGGTGTTCATAAACAGGGCATCTATTCAAATATGGATATCCACTAAATAACGTTTGATGTTGTATGTGTATGATATGACATGTTTCACTTTTATTAAAGCTTCTTCAGAGGTTTGTTTAAAAGACAAGATGAAAAAATGTTTTAAACTTTTCATCTTTAAACAGATCTCTGAAGAAGCTTTAGGAAAGTGAAACATCTCACAAGACACACTTGTTTTATATATATATATATATATATATATATATATATATATATATAAGCGGGCTATTGAGTTTGATGATGCTCAGCAAATGATAACAAGTTATTTTTTCCCGCAGACTTGCGTTAACCGAGTTTAGAACAGCCTAAAACATTTCCTGTGTAAACTCTCTTTCCACCATACAAAAAAAAGTACTCATGATAAATCACTATGTAGGCCTGTTATTAATTCGAACATAGGCTGTTACTTAGACATTGCGTATAATGATGTTGGCATCAGGGAAAACTGCGTACTGTTGCGTTTCGAAGTTACTTGTTTCTTTGCAAAGCCTCGTATACTGAGGATTTACTTGATGCAGCTATTCTATCGACAGAAATTAATCTGGTTCGAGTCTTTCTCATTTAAGCAAAGCAATGAAGCTACTAAAACGTTAGGAGGTTACTGAGTGTGAGAAAATACGAGAACAAAAACATTTAAAAATAATTTTAAAAAAGACACAGGGTAGCTAGGTTACGGTGGTTGGAAAGTAGGTGAAGCTGAAATGCTAGGTTAGGACCGATAATATTGCAGATTCTCTTGTATTTTATTTAGAATTTAAATACATTGAAACACCAGATCAGATGTGGCAGCAATGTTCAATTCATGGACGAATGGTACTTATAAATGTGTAAGACAAATTCTATCAAGAAAAATTGTCTAGTCCGACACAGTGAACCAACTTTCCTAGCAATTGATTCAATATAATCTTTTCACTTCATGTCGGTGAAAACGTTGTCCCGAGAAGAAACAACGAGTGTCACTCTTTTGGAGGTTGGCATCTTAAAAGTAAAAATATGGACACGACACCACACTTGCGTGCACATGAACATGTTTAAGTTCCGTGTATTTTGTAAATCCTAAATAATCGCCATGCTGCGCTTTAATAGAACAGATGTTTCATTTTCAACATAATCTTTCCTTTTCGAAGCACTGAATTCAGAAGTGAATATCAATTCTACTGGATGAACTGTATACAATGAAAAGTTTAGATAAAATTTATCCTAATTTAATCTCGGCATCCTCATAATAATCCATGTCTTTTCGTATCTATCTCAGCCAGTTTATCTGTTTTTTTCTATACACCTCAGCCTGTTCATCTCTACATATCTATCACTTTACCTCTCATTTAAAATTTGCTCTATTTTTAAGAGAAAGGTGCTCAATATCGGAGAGAATATCGTAATCTGAAGATGGTATTCATTTGGGAAACTGACAATCACCAAGCAGTATTGATTTCTCTGTCTGTATTGTAACCGCTATATCTTGTATATTAGGCACTCTATCACACACACACACAATTAAGTTTTTTGTTTCTGTCTCGTAGTTATCTCCCTTGTATCCGGCGGCGCCTAGTAACAGTTTCTTTTGTGACAAGGGCGATATTTTCAATATTTTACTTTTCACTAAGACACCAGACTTTCTCCCTGAAAGCCAGTACGATTGTAATATAATTGTTAGCCTCTCGTTTCCAAGTATATCCATTTACTAGAGTGGTTCCCATTGGAGATGTTTCTCTAGTCACATTTTTTCTTCAGAAAAAAAACTGGAGTTTTATACTATAATTATGCGTTCTCTCCCAGAAACCGTAACATAATCTGGTGTGATCGAATCCTCGGTCACTATAACTAGTGACTTCGTGCAAGCTCATCCATTTAATAGGTGGTATCGCAACGGTGACTTTTTAGACCATTACCTCCTTGATAAATTTGTTATGGTGCGGATCTTATGATCAGAATTTTAATATTCTAACCATTCAGTTAAAGAATCTATATAACGAAACAATATATTTAATTAATAACTCGCATGCGTCGTTGTCTTCTCGTTTTTGTTTTTTAACATAATGTTAAGGACTTAACAAAATATCCCGCCGTTTTTAGCAGAAATGAGTAAACAATTTCATTTTAAAGTTTCTCTTGAGTTATATTCTCAAGAAAGCGAGCGACAAGAATCCACTATTAGACAGGACACCTGGTTAAATAATTATTGCTCTGGAATAACCCGGTGTCTTTTATTAGCGTTTCTATTCGTGCATTCAAGTCCATTTTGCGCCTCCCGTTTTTTCTTTATTGATTTTTGTCGACTAATAATAGACTTAGAGAACAGGTTTAATAACAAATTCTTAGTAACTTAGATGAGAAAAGTTATTTTCAAATTTTCTCATACTGACAAATTTTAAATTAAGTGATATATATTCATTTGTAAACGGGATATTACGCGACCTAGGTTTCTACCTTTCGGTGTCTCCAGGCGATTTGCAATAACTGATTTTACCATATTTTTTTTTTTTTTTTTTTTTTTAAACACTCAAATAACGGAATTTTTGAACACTTAGTATCTTTATATGGAAAGAGTACTCAACATCGGAGATAGAGCGTCTTAGTCTGAATAAAGGATTCAAGTGAAAGTGACAGTCACCATACAATGTTAATTTCTCCGAATTCTATCTCCAGTGTATATATAAAGCACTTAGCTGAGGTATATTATTTCAGTCATGCCGACTTCGAAGTTTTGTAAAGACATTAGAATACTGTTTTCACGCTTAAGAAAAGCAAATGACTCTGAAGAGTGAATACCTTACAATAATGACCTCGGGAAACTTCCAAGTTGGCATCACTGAAATAAGTTAAGTGATAAGCTCTATCCTTATCTTCATATCAAGCAATCTGCTTGATTAAAATGCCTTTCCACCAGTAAACTAAAAAAATACAGCAATTTTGGCACTAAACATAATTACAATCTCACACATACACACACACACACACACACACACACACGATGGACTCTCCTGTAGATTTCGACACACGTGGATCCAGCAACCTCATACAGTCTTTGGGTCATATGTGACACTTCAGTTCGCTAGAGACCTGCATTCAAGCCCACATACAGCGCAACAGCGAGCATCTCAGGACATAGCAACAGGAATATTTGCTTATGCTTTTTGCCGTTGTCTTTTCACTGTCTCTTGGTCGGTCAATACGACTGATTTCAATATTTCTAATACCACTCTGGCTCAAATATCTCCATTTATTTGTATCCAGGGTATGATTTAACCCTCCCTTCACCTTTTTATTTTGTAGTGAACTGCTTAGATGAAAGCAATATTGAATGTTTTACAAATTTGATATCCAAAGTAAAATAAATCAGTAAATGAATGAATGAATCGTATTTGGATCGTTTCTCTAATCTGCATGATCTGATTTCAAACGAAAGAAATGTGAAGAAAGAAAAAAAAAAAAACTTAAATAAAATCTTGTTTCTAGTTTGGAGATTCCCATACTATTAAAAAAACTATTTACGTTGTAAAATATGTAACTCTTCTTATCTATAAGATCAATAAGGGCACTAGTATATTGTGTTAGGACTCAAACTTTATTGTGCTTAGTTTAATGCATCACAAAGCCAAAGAGAGGCAAGATTGTTGTGATATGTCAATATAATTAAAGGTTTGTCCTGTTCGGCTGGTCTGGGTTCGAACACTAACTTCTAACATGTAACTGCGTACGCGCAGCGGCTTCGTCCAGGCGGAGGGCCGTAACGTACGCGCAGCGGCTTCGTCCAGGGCCGTAACGTGATTTACCGATGGGCTTCATAACCACTCTTATTCATAAACTATCGCAGTATGTCAGTGACTAAACATAATTTGTAATGGTTTGTCGATTTGACAATCCAGGCGACGTGGATTCATATCTTCTCTACGGCTAATTGATGAACGTGGTCGAAAGTCGACCTTTGCTAATCTCGAATAATGCTCCGAGCATCGAATATTGGCTTGAATGGTTGGTTTTGACAGGTCAATGCTTATTAGGTAACTTAATGTCAAATTAGTATTGGTGAGAGAGAGTGGGGGTGACCAGTGAGGATTGAACTCACAATTCAATAGTAACAGTCAACCAGACTATACTCGATAACCATTATACCAAGCCGATTATTGCAGGTTTGGTTTGAAAATCTCTCAACACTTGTTTGGTTAGTTATTGTCGAAACCAGTTTTTTGTGATTTTTGTTATTAATAGTATTGATAGTTATAGCCCGTAAGCAGTAGGCGCAAGACCTTGTTAAATATACTTAAATTACATAATAGATGATAATGTTAACGCCGACAAAGCTTGAATTCTACACGTCTGAGATTTGAGATATCTAGTCAGTTAAACGGAGGGTCAGGAGAAATAGCCTACCTAGAGTAATGGCAGCTTTGCTCTATTTCAAAATATTGTGACCTCACATTTATTTCTTCCAGTTTTCCAAAACTTCTGAAACTACAAAGAGGCAACAATAGACTGTAGTGGGACTAGCAAACCGTATTGATGTAGTTTTGTCAGAGAAAAAAAACAAAAACATACTTGGTTGCCAAGTTGCATGAAGGTCACGTAACTGATTCTTTTGAGATTCAGAATGGTTAGATATGCTCCGGACATAACTTTTGTCATTTAAAACGCGTGGCAAATGATCAGAATGAATGTCATTTAATAACGACTTCTTAAATTTGAGCATGTTAAATTGAGACAAGAGTGACTTAACATTTTATTGTTTTAGTATGGTTAAATACTAGATGTGCGTCTTACGCCGCACAAATGGGTCTCTTTATTTGCAGTTTCTGTTCAGGAGGCGTGGGGGGGGGGGGGGCGATCATGGCTCTTCATAGCTTAACACTTGTAGCTTTAAGCAATGTTTGCCTCTTTTTACTATTCTTTCAAGGCCTTGTTTTGTCATATGTTTACACAAGTTCGTTAGATAGGTTACTCAATGCTTCCTCTCTCCTACCTCCTATAAGCATCAAATTTTCGAAGCCTTTCTTCATTCTGCGTCGCAACTGATCTTAAGTCAATATTTTAAATCCTTACTTTTCTTGGACCGGCTCGAGCAATGAAATGATGGCGAATACGAGACTCAGCTACGCGGCTTTCTGTTTTTAATTTGAAAGTAGTTACAGGATATTTTCAAAGACAAGAGGAATAAAGGAAAACAGCAAACAGTATTGGTTGGTAGAGCGGGGATTAGGAAAGATAGCAAAAAGACAAATCTTACTTAGTCACAAAGGACAGGAATTAGTGGAGAACCGTGTTGGTCCGCGTTTTGAAGGCACGTGGTACATAGAAATTTTTTTAAATTTTTCAGTTTCTTCGATGTTCCCGCAATATGACGTAGTGCCAAAAGGACAATTTTTTTTCTCATGACTCTCTTCCGGCTTCTTGCTTTCCAATCAAATTTGATCTTCAAAAACTTATGTAAATACTGCGGGGATGATTGTTAATGGTCATAAATTGAGGAAAGTTTTACAGATCAAATCTAGGTAATTATATTTAGAATAGAGGAGTTTTATGGAAAAAATGTTTTCTACTATTTGTAAAATGCAATTTTGATATATTTTAATTATTCAGTGATTTGAAATAGGAATCGAACACTCATCGTTACAGATCAACTGCTCTGATTCAAAGCTGAAAGTCAATCTGAAACGATAGCTTTATGAATATTCAAACATTAAAAGAAAGAAAAATATTTACAGTTAGATGTGCACAATATTAAATGTCATCATGCAGAATTTTATCAAACCTGTAGCCGTTGTACGCAAACTTGATTTAAGTTTTCGACATATCAATTTCCTTTGTATTTTACCTTTTAAGCAAACTGACTACTACAGTAAAAGACCACCCCAGGTTCCACGCTTATTATATAACAAGAAACCAAGGCTGGAATTTGCTAAGGATCACAAAACTGAACAATAGTAGATTTGAAAAACGTTGCCTTGTTCTGATGAGTCTTGACTTCAGCTGCGACATTTGGATGGTTGGAACAGAATCAGTCGAAAACAAAATGAAAGTAAAGATCCATCCAGCGTTTCTAACAAGGACTCAGGCTGGTGGTATTGGTATAAAGCATGGTTTCTTGGCATGCATTGGTAATACTGGTGCTGTTTAAATGTCGCGGCCTACTTGGGTATTGTTGCTGACTACATGCCTCAATTTATGTCTATGGTGCATCTGTCCTCTGGTGAACACTCAACAGGACAACACACAGTGTCACCAATTAAGAATAGTGGTAGTTGGCCCATGAAACAAAGAAATGAGTTTTCTATGTTAAGTTAGGATCCACAGTCTCTCAATATCGTAAAAGAGTTCTTCCAGAGTATCATCGAATCTTTGCAAAGAAGAAATGGGGCGTTTCTAAGCGCAAAAGGGTGCCAAATCCGATATTAGAATAGTATAGCTCTGGGGTTCCCAAACTTTTTAGAACCACGACACTGACAACAACTTTTGGCGATCCACTCAAATTTACTGGGCAAAAACATTAACTTTTAATTATCGATATTTATAGTTTGTTTGTTTGTTTTTTTTTTTGTTTTTTGTTTTTTCTAGATGTCCTTTGTAAGTAGATATCTAACTTTTGGTCACAGAATTTTAACTTTTGGTTGGAATACGTAGGCGTAGGATCCGGCGTACATTATACCTACATATAATCAAAGGATACCTAGAAATATAAAAAGAAAGATATTTATAATCAAAATTTAAAATTCTGCAATCAACTGATAAAACTAGTACTATAGCTAAAGTACTGTATGATTAGGTGAAAACGGAATTCCTTTTTACGATAACGAGTGATTAAATTAAAAGTATGACCAACTCTGATTCGTTAAACTCGTCAAAACAACATACGGCTTGATACAATAACAGCCTGGCAATGAAAGCCCGAGTCTTACACGATCTCAACAGGTAACGTTTAATCGGAGCTAATGCGTAATTCTAAATTTTTACGATCTATTAACATTCCGCTTGCGACCCACCAGTTGGTCACCCATAGTTTGGGAAACTCTGGTATAGCTCATAAAGTTGTGTGCAATAACAAATAATCTCAAAGACATCACACATCGAGTGGAGTTCATTATACATCAGGCATTATTTGTGTAACAACTACTGCAAAAAAAAAAACAAAAAAAAAAACGCAACATTGCCTCATCTGCACAAAGCAATTTAAGACCCTAGCAGGAATAAAAACCTCCATCCGCACTATTCATATTTTAAGATGGATAAAGTGATGGTATGCTCGAAATCAGATAATTGACATATATTGCTCATTGCGGGGATGTGTGGCGCTTAATGGACACTTTCACGAGTGTTTGAACGGATCTTGAACTGACTACAAGTCTCTAGAAAACTTATCAGCCTGCACCAGGGAAGCCTTATGCAGCTAAATATCGTTGTACACAATAAGTGTATAGGCGTTGTCAAAAATTTTTAGTTTGGTAGTCCCCTATTGAGAATATGCTCACTGAACAGTGAAGTTACGAAGAGAATTCAAAAAGGTATTAATGCAGTTCTAATATGGAACTGCGACTATGGAGACATCCTAGAACTTTGAAAGTAATTTAGACCAAGGCGTATCATGCTAGTCTTAATATCATTACTGCATGCATGTCCATCGCGATCACTTGTAGCTTCGATCAATGATGCATGCGTGTCGAATTTTTCGAATCGACAAGAGAATGCACGTCAGTGACGTAGACATGCTTGAGCGAAGTTAGTGCGACAACATTAAAGCAACAATTCTGAACTATAGGTTGCGTTCGAGTGGTCATGATACTTGCCTGATCAACAGGATTGAAAAGCACTTTTTGCATGGAGAGCTTGCTAGCGAAAAGCAACCAGTCCATAAGCTGATAAGCGTTATAAGAATGGCCCGAAAGAATCACTGAACCTTGCAAACATGACAGAATTCTGTATAAATAATTGTACCACCTGCTGGAAGAAGGTTCATGATGTACAACTTACTTTCAAGACTGCCATATTCACGACGTTACAGCCGTTGTACGCTTCGACCTTCTTCAGGCAATTTGAATTTCGAACTGAACCCTGTATTTCGATCTCTGAAGTATACACGAACCAAGTGGATAAAAACGTTGGTTGGATCCAGCGACTTGATCGAAAGACTTGAGTTCAATACCTGGCTACAGCAGTGGCGAACAAAACTTAGTTGAGTTAAAGAGAAATAACTAAGATATCCAAAAGTGGCACGACACAATCTATCCTAGTGATCGAAATAAAGGCTTCAGTTCGAAATTCCAACCACTACTGAAAAAAAAAAATAATAATTTTAGCGTCAAGCTGTTCCTTATATATAAATGGTAATTATGCTTAATGCCAAATTTTTTTTTTTTTTTTTTTTCAGTAATTTACTGGTAGAAAATAATTTTAGGCAAGCACGTATTTTTGTCATAAAGTGTTCGATATCAAGATAGATATGTTAATAGAATTATTGTGGAGAAGTTTGTCAGTTTATTCTAGTCGAGCCGGCTTCGAAGCTTCGTGAAGGTATTATTGTAATTCTTCACTCTTCAGGGTTTTTATTTTCTGCCAAAAGAACAGAAACCAAAAAACCTGAAGAGTGAAGCACCCGGAATATAATTTGTTTCTGTGGTAGTGTAACTTAACAGTTAAGAAAATAAGTGAACAGTTTTCAAACTCCAGCCGAGACAGTCTGCGCTGAGAAGAAAATCATAAATTCACTTCGTGTCATCTACGAGTAATTCGTTTAGATGGAACTCTTTATCTCTGTAAAGGAGTCTCTTAGGCGGTAGTCTAATCTTCCCGGCCTGTAATAATTTACAATTTCAACAATAATTGAAACACTCTAGGTCGTGCAAAGAATAGACAAAGGAAGTGATTTTGTTTTCTCTACCGGTATGAGGTACCCAGAGGAAGATCTTACTAAATAAGCTACAAAACCAGTTTGTTAACCATTATACTACAAGGTGAATCGGTCATTTCGAATAGTGGCTTATGGCCACTTCACACTGAAACATATGATCACTAAGTTAAGCAACGTTGAGTCTGGTCAGTACTTAGATGGGTGACCGCTTCTGGATACCAAGTGCTAAAAGCTTGGATGTACGGTTGGTGTAATGAATAATGGATCGGAATTGTTAATCAGAGCCGAGTTCCAATTCCAGTTGGGTTCGTTATATTCACTTAGGCGCAAATATCCCTGGGAAAGGTACGAATCGACATTTCTCTCATCCATGGATCAACTAGTAAAACCTGTATCACTAAAACCGTTATCTTAAAAATAAAATAGTTATATTTCGATATTAAATAATCCATAGAGGTTGATATGCTGATATGTTGTTAATGAACAACCATTTTGAATATCTTGTCTCTTCGTGGATCTTGTGCAACGCATATTTTTCTTAAATAAGATTTCTCGAATATTCAGGCCTGTAGATGAAAATAAATATACTTTTTCTATATTTCTGGGATCAGGTATTGTAATTATTTGCATTATTTACATAATTTGGACTATTGTCCCCATTTTTGTTTCCATATTCACGTTTTGGTCGACAAGGTCACATGGCTAAAAGTGGATAAAGGCGTTGTTTGAACTTGACCCAAAGAGTTGTGAGTTCTATACCTGGCTATAGCAGTGGTGAACAGTTATCTCCATTTAACTCGGCTAAGACTCCCGGAAGTAGCATGATCCATGGAACAAGAACAATCTCCCCAGTAATTTTTTTTTTTTTTTAAAGGTTCAGATCAAAATTCTAATCACCTCAAGAACGTCGGAGCGTACAACGGCTGAAATGCCACGATGAGGGCAACAGTCTGAACAATGTAGATAATAAATATACAGTTAAATAAATAAATGGAGCGTCTACTCAAATATGAGTATCCACTAAAAATAACGTTTAAAGTAATTATATATAATACTGATTTTTACCCAAGAAAGAATATGTAGGCTTATGTTCACGTCTTTATTATACCACTCAACGCTTCGCTTGTTGCACTCTCCGGCTTTCTTTCGTTGCATTTGGTAACTTTTTAAAAATATTCGAACTGGTGTTGTGGAGACGAAATAGCTGTATATCAGAAAAAAAATTGTATCTTCATACTTCTCAGATCTTCCTTTGCAGCTGCTGTGACAAAGTGACTGCCTCGCATTGGCCTCATAAGTGAATCTGTATTAAAAAAAAAACAAAAAAACTTTCAGTCATTTGTTCGCAAAGCCGAACCTAACGTTTCTTTTCCTTAAATAAAAACTTATGAAAATGGCTGAGACTTACCACCAGAAATGGAACTTGCACGTATCGGGGTTTGTTGCGCACACAACTTCTTGTAATTAATGATTTTAGAATGATTTTTTTTCAAATTGTTACAACATATCAATATTCTTAAGAGATGCATAACTCTACCGGTGGAGGAGCTTAACAGGTCTTGTCCCGTTAATCACGATGTCTGTTTTCAGGGAGCATAGCAAAAAGGCCGTGTACTAAGTGTTCCGAGAAAGGATTTGTCTGCTGCTGATACGATCTCTGTATTACCCTATTTCATATTACTGAAAAGGACACGTGCAATGCTAACTAAACCTGCTTGTTCTAGAGACGCCATGACTGTTTTACCATGGCTTCCTCACGATCTTCTAGATCACGAAGGCGGTATTTAAAGTTTTAAGAAGCGTAAAAGATGTGCTGGGTGCACACACAATTATATATGGTAACTCTCAGAAGTCGAATAGTTTTCAAAAAATGTAAGCAGTCTTAAAGAAAAAGGGAAAAGCTAATAGAAATATGACACTATTTCTTTTTGTGGGTTTGTGTTAACTATCATAACACAGTAAAAATGAAACATCGAAGCTAGATATTTGTTTGCACACTAATTTAAAATGCTTGCAAGGAATGAAAAGGTCACGTGTCTTATTTGCAGATTAAGAGGCTTCCCTTCGAACTTGCTCCACTAGTAATGATCTGATTTTTGTTTGCGCGTTTGTTACTGTAAACAAAAACATATTAACATTAGGAGAAAAGGAAATTCTAATTTCTGCATAACATGATACATTTTGTTTATTTTAAAAATTGTTTTATATATTACGGAATAAGCGTATCATTATTTTTATGTAAAAACTGTTTTAATTTCCACTTCCTTCATGAATATTTTCACACTTCATTACTGTGGCATACGCGTGTCGGCACGGACGTGAAAGGTTCCGAATCGCGCGAGGACTTATTTGTTAACAGTTAAATCCAGATTTTCCCCGTTAGCAGCGGGACAGCTTGGCATGTCTAGATACGGACCTCTCTGCAACTGGTAAAGATCTGTTCTTTATAAGATGTTAATAAAAGCAACGAGAAAACCAGCCGTCAGCATAGATAATGAGTCTTGTCCCATGGGCATTTTGTTGTTTCCGAGGCACTATTATTTTACCCGATATCTGCTTATTATCCCCGTAATTGCTGGGAGGGTAATTGGTGAGGCGTTTCCTCCAATCTCAACATACTCTTGCCGTATATTACAACAATTACATAACATTTTAAAATATCGTTTAATAATAGATTGCTACCGATTTTTTTTTTTAATCATCTCACCCCAAGCAAGGTATTCCACTGCCACTATTGCGCATGGGGCTACATAGGGGAAGGTAAAGAGAAGGAGTGGTTAGACATAGGGAATGTCAGGAGGAAGGTGACAGATGAGTAAGGATAGCGAGGATGAGGGTTGGGCAGATGGGAAGAGTGTTTGATAGAATGGGAGCAGGTTAGTGTGTTAGGTGTCTATTGACCTTACATTTAAACTCCTGGAGATTGTAGCCATCGGGGAAGCAATCGTTTGGAAGAGAATTCCACAGTCGGGAAGTGTGAGGAAAGAAACTGTTGGAGTAGAAGTTACGGCTGCATTTTATCGGTTTCACTGTAAAAGGATTAGGGATTAGTAGATATATAAATGAAGCTAACTTTTAAATGTAACTGGGTTTTGCTTAAATACAAATATACAGTATAGCAGGATCATTATCTACACTATTCATCTTTGTTGCCATATTCACGACGTTTCGGTCGTTGTACGCTCCGACCTTCTTGAGACGGTTGAAATTTTGAACTGAACCCTTTATTTCGCTTACCAGGGTAGATTGTTCTAGTTCCACAAGTCATGGATCTTCCAGATGCCTCAGTTATCTCTTGACTGTATTTAATTAACCTCATTGAACTCACAACTCTTTGGGTAAGGTCAATGGCTTCAACCAACGCTTTTATCCAGTGAGCCATGTCCTTGAGGATATCAGTGTATGAATTTGGGAGAATAATAAACTTAATGCCTCAGTAAAATATATTTACCAGAGGTCATATTACAACTTAGTAATTGTTTATCTCTAGCACTGTATTACTGGTTCCCATATTGTATTCATTTCTATGTCTGGCTGACTTAGAAGATTTGTGGCCTAGCATATGCACTGATAAAAAA
This sequence comes from Ascarosepion bandense, assembly GCA_037127315.1. Classification (NCBI taxonomy): domain Eukaryota; kingdom Metazoa; phylum Mollusca; class Cephalopoda; order Sepiida; family Sepiidae; genus Ascarosepion; species Ascarosepion bandense. Next base: position 1,311,942 of record JBBBDQ010001834.1, on the reverse strand, counting down.
AATTTGTTGGTGTCAGCATCGCTCAATACGGAAGCTTACATCAAGTCCTTTGGGGAGGTAGTGCTGCCTTGAATCAAGAAGGTGGGTGCTGGAAGACAATCTGACAACAGGACTCTGCAACATGCCACACACGCAGAAGAACTTAGCTATGACTATCAGACAATATATGTGACGGCATCACCCTTACACCTAGCTACCTAACTCCACTGACCGCAATCCCTTTGATTATGTGTGCGGCGAAGTTGAGAGAGAAACCAAGAAAACTAAGAAAATTATTTGTAACACAAAAGATGAATTAAAGGCAAGGATTATAGTAGCATTCACCAACTTAAACAATAAGAATGTCCAGAAGAGTTACAGGAGATTCCAAAGTCGTCTGGGACCTTGGTTGAAGCCAATGACGATTTTATCGAATAGATTTACTCAGATAATTTGTGTAATTTTGGTAAATATATCTGTTAAAATATGTCAGTGTTTCATTTAAAAAAAGATAAAATTCTGGAATTACTCAATTTCCGGAGATATTGATTTGTGTTCACAAGTTCTCTTATGCCAATGTATTTTTAGCTTTATTAATATTATTGAGAGTACTACGCCTACAAGTGACGCTGATGTATACGAATTCCAATGTACCCCTCATGTCACCCAGTCTAATAATGATATGCCGGGTGCATTCATAATGGCCAAATATGTGTTACGGTAACAGCAGCTAGTAATCTTGCAAAATGGGTTCCTGTTAAAAATACCAGCAAGCTGCATAACATAACCCAGTGTGCTCATCCGGTCTCCGATTGAAGGTGTTTGCGAGTATCTAAACCTAACTTGCATAAGGCCTAGGCTGACTCTTCAAACTTAAACAAAAAAATGCTTACTCTCATCTGTACAGTTTTCCAGCCTCTAAAAGACTTACTCACCTGGTCAGGTAACTCACAAGTTAATGCTATGAAATATTTACTGTAGCCCATTTTAATTCACAAAGACAAAACGTAGATGCTCACACTTCAAATCACTTAAGATCAGAAGCCATATTTGATTTAGCATCGGACTCTTTATAGTTTGTTTGGATTATTAAATAAAAATAAAAACAAATTTTTTTTTTTTTTTTTTTTTTTTTTTTTTACTCATTATAGAGCAATATGATGATTACCTCGCTTAACGATCTAATCTCTAAACGAACTGGTTATTAAGCGAAGAGTTACTCTTTACTGTTATCTCCTTCACATATAATGGGTTTGTGGTAACGAGCATCAAAGTTTTTGCCTTTATTTCCGAAAAGCTGTTCTGAATAATAAAATAAAAAATGCAGTATAACTGACATTATTTAATTTGATAAACTTTTATTTCCTTTTAATAAATAATATAAGTTAGACATTTATAGTATAAAGAAAAAGAAATTCGATTAATAATGAAATTGTAAAAGAATTGTTTTAATTTTTTTTCCTCATTATAATAAAATTTCAAAACTATTAACGTACTTCAAAGATTTGTTTTGGTTAGTTTATAAACTTATGTGAAGATTAAATTTACTAATCGAAAATTAAAAAATTTAATACAAATCGTCGTGCCTTCTTATTTTTAAAATAATTTTAAACTTTTTTTTTCTTTCGTGTATTTGAAGGTTTTTGTATGTTATTTCTATGTGTACATTAAAGGTCATGTATTTCAGGGTTTCTTCCACTTACAGGAAAAAATTTATACAATTATGTCACTTGCGATTGCCATACAATTATCTCATCTATCAACACATTTCACTTGAGGTAGAAAGGTAAAAAAAAAAAAAGGTTCAACTTTAAGAAATAGTTTTATTTTAAATTTCATGCTATAAATAATACTTGTATAAATCAGATTAATTTAACATAATTTTTGGAAAATTAGCAAATTTAATGCGTCACAGATGTAATTTTATTTTTGCAAAATTTTTAAAACTGAGAATTAACTTTTGTTTACAGACATGTCAATCGCAAAAAATCTCAATTTTAGATTCCAATCAATATAATTTCTGTTTGAAATGATGCAGTATTTTGCTTACCGGAAATAGTAAATTTAATCATTTAGATTTCAATTAAAAAAAAAAAAAGTTTCAAGAACTTTATTTTTAAAACTTCAATGTAAAATGTACATATCGAAAATGTGTAGGTACCTAAATTAAAGCTAAATATTCCCTTGACTAACGACAAAAGCAGAATGAAATTTTTCGGCAACCTATTAATACTTATTTGAGTTGAAACATATTTTATATTAACCGCATCACTCTGCTGGATTTATATTCATGATTACATTTTGTAAATTAAAACTGAAAGATTGAACTGCCGTAAAAAATAAATCCAATTGCATAATATGCAAATGAAGCCTTCAATCTAAATCGTTACTTTTGTTTACTTGCTTTGCATCACGTGATTGTTTTTATTATGACGTCAATTTGGTAGTTTTATTTCATGACCCAAATATAAAACATGGCTCCGATTTTTACGCTACCTTTTAATTCAAATTTAATTTTAACAATTCAAGGATAGTTGATATTTCCTCTTTGTTTTTTGTTTTTTTTTTTGTTTTCGCGCTATCTGCTATCTCGCCCTTCCCGCTATCAGCATAATTGTTTGTGAATGAAAAATATTCCATTCTCTTGTGTGTAATTTATTAACACGCTTTAGCGAACCTCAACGTAAGAATATATATATATATATATATATATATTTTAATCAACGCCTACTAATGTCATTCTCAGACCCCAACTTGGCACCAGCAAAAATTGTTTACTTGAAATCAATTTTAGTTTTTTTATTTTATGGAATATTTATAAACGACTTTCATATTATTTTACTGAAAATATGAGAAGTCTCTTGAGAGTCGAAGTAATTTTGGGTATCAGCGATTAGAATTGCTGTTATTTCATAACATCTTTTCTGCATACCAGCCAAGCCCTAGAGATTTCCCGCCTCTTGAAAGTGTTTACGAAAACTTCAGCTCCAATTTAACTAGTATATTAACAAGCTATATTAATAACGTAGTTAAGTTTTCAAAACATGTCTTGATATGTATCATTATGGAATTTTATTACGTTAGTCATTTGTTAGGGCTAAAAGTTGCATTAAGTATTAATCTAATTGAAAAAAAGTATCCGGGTGTTATTAGTATTTAATGACATGAAGTAAGCGAATTTCATCATAAAAGAACACAGATTTTATCTTCTTATGAATATATCTGTCTATTTCTGAGATGAGGTATTGCAATTATTTATATTGTTTGGAGTGTTGCCCTCACTTTTTTTTTTTTTTTTTTTTTTTTTTTTTTTTTGCTATATTTATAACGTTTTGACACAAGGTGTTGTGGATAAAAGCGTTGGTTGAATCCAGTGAATTGACCCAAAGAGTTGCGAGTTCAATACCTGGCTACAGCAGAGGTGAGCAAAAACCTATTTTGTGAAAAGAGAAATAAATGATACTGAGATATGGTACGTAAAACTAGAACAATCTACCGCGCTAGATGAAATAAAGGGTTCAGTTCGAAATTTCAATTAAGGCCGGAGAGTACAACGGTCGAAAAGTTCTGATGAGGAATTACTACTATACACTAGTTTAGTAATACTTGTGTTCTCGTTTTGGTTTCGACCATTGTACCCTCAGGGCTTTTCATGTGTTTCGTAGTTGGTACCACCCACCACCGAAATATCAAATTGAACCCTTTATTTTATTTAATCCATGAGAGTAAATTCTCTTTGCGAGAGAATATTCCATGTCAATTAACCCTCTAGGGCCATTCGTATCATATTTAATACAGTATGAAAACAAGCCTTGAAATAAATATTTTCCTGAAAAATTTTTTAAGAGGAATATTTTATAAATTTCAAATGAAAGCAGTACTGACTGCTCAGTCATTGAATACCAAATGTTTCCTTATAGGGAAATACTGTATCAAATATGATACGAATGGCCCTAGAGGGTTAATTCGTTTTTGAGATGTCGCTTACATAAAATGCTTTTGTAAATCTCTGCTCAGTGATTGAGCTATCAGCTTAACTTGCATACTTAAACAGCTCTTTTCTGCATAAGCTGGAACGTATTGGCTTTAATCGAATTCGAACCCATGCCTCTTACAATTATTTGGCAGCGCGCCTTAAGTCCCTTTTTCACCGGTATGATGTGACTTCTCTATGCCATTTTTACAAGTATTTTCATGGCAACTGCTCTGGTGAGCTCTTTTTTTTTCTTTTGTACTCTGACAACATGTATTTACCCGTGCTACTGGTTTGGCATCAAGGTCCCACCAATTTACCATTAAAATAATTAAATGTAATTGCCTCTTTTACTTTGATAGTTTCTTTTCTCGCACTTCCCGTTTGTGGAACTCGCTTTCATTTGCATGTTTCCCTGATAGCTAGACTCTCCAAAAATTTAAATTCAACGTCAGTTGCCATCTTCTATCTACTTGATTCCCATCTATCTCTTATTTCTTCAACATCCCCTATACCTTGTCTTTTCTCTCACTGTAACCCCCTGTGCACTAGTAGCATTCCTGCCTTGCTTGGGATTAAATTATTATACTTAATTATCTGTAACGTAACTGGGTGATGAAGTTTTAGTTCTTTGCTATGATGATCTTTGATTCTGAATTTGCTTTTTCTTCTCTTAACGATTTTTTTATATCTTTGAAATTGCTGGAATAATAATCCTAAAATAATCCAATACAAGACTCAAGAGTCACTTAGTTTCCACTTCAATGAATGAGGTTGTTGTATGAATGTAAGAGGAGGAAGCAATAAGTTCGGATTATGATTGTTTAGAAAAGATAACGGTTGACCAGAGATTGAACAAGTTAAGATTTTAGCGATTTAGGAAACATCTTCTCAGATGTCAGTTCCACAAAGTAGTGATACTTGGGAAGAAGCTGTCTGAAGGAAACTGGATGATTTTTATCAGTGTGGCTATCATGGTGGGTCTTAGTTCCACCAGTTCAGGCCTTTACAAGCTAAGAATTTTAGCTCGTTATAACATGGAAATAGCGACAGGCTTGCGACGTTTCGTCTATAGAGAATGGAAATTAATTCTTCACCCACAAGATCGCGTAAATGTGGAAATACCATTGAGAAAAGTATTAATCCATCTCTTCCCTCTAGTTATTGGTTAAATGACAGGGCAGATTGGTTTCTACAGCCTTGGCTGGCAACCAGTCTACCACAAAGTAATGGCAACCTACTGCGGGATAATGATCTGCCCAGTTAGTCATGTCTTTTTCGAGACAAGATCGCTAAAGCGTGTATCACGTATGGCACTTAACTTACCGAACCATTCTCTGTAAACCCTAGACACGGCCGTTTATGAAAATACTCATAGATCGACAATTTTTTGGTGCTCTAACCCGCCACTTAGACACTAATGACCATGCCGCGTTCAAAGATACTTAAATCACCTTTCTTTTCCATACTAATGTATGAAATTAAATTCAGTAGGTTGACATAGCCATGTTTAGATACCTATATCCGTTAAATTTCAGTCACGTCGTTGGCTGATGCTTGTATTAAAGAGCAATTGTTCTTAAGTGACTAATGAGTGTGTATACGCACACTTTGTTCGACTATTTTTTGGGAACAGACAATTTCCATTTATAAGGAATCTGGAATCAAACGTTAACTGCGGTCTATGACAAACATTAACAATGATAATATTGTTTTGTGGTACACCTTTCGTGTCCTGACTTTATTTATTTGAGAGTCCAAAATTGATAATACTCATAACTGTAGAATTTCTTTTAATCTCGTATATTTATCAACGTTAATTTTAAATCAAACCTTTTTCTGGATTATGCACTTCAACCTGTCACTCACGAGCGGGATGTGGCAAGCTTCTCCCTGCTCTATTGCTACTTCCATGAGACGTGCACGGACAGAACTACATTCTATAGTTCTGCTAGTAACTAACCTTCACGGCTAGAATTCGCCATGTCACTCACATAATAGCAAACAATCCACATTTCCTCTGTGTTACATTAGTGAGAAGTAAATTCCACTTGAACAGCTTCTTACCCCTGAACCACTGCTCTGTGGAACCAACTCCCAAGAGGATGTTGTCCCGATCATTACAATAATATTGCAATGATCAAATGTAGGGTTAATCGTTATCTTCATTTCTTACTCGCCTAAATTGCTTCTTAATGCAACACTCTACCTCAAGCCTCGTACATGGTGAACCCTACTCTGTAAAAAAAAAAAAAAAAGGGAAAAGAAAAAGATCAAACTATATTTAATTTGCAGAGCAAAGTTATAATTAAACGGTTCATTGACCTACATTCTAGTTTCGAATTCAGGATCTCCGTTTATATACAATACGCATTCATATATGTTCGTTCATTCGCTTCCCGATTATGAAACATGGGTTCGAATTTCACCCTGGTCGAGTTCTCAGGAATGCAATCCCAACGTGCGGCACCGTTGGAAACTGTCTGAAAATCAGACCAAGGAGTTGATTAAAACCATATCGGTGAACTTCATAGGATGGAAGTATTCATGAGTAGTAGATGTTCGTATTAATATGTAATCACAAGTTGTCGTAACCGAGGTTTTGAATGCACTTTTTTTTCTTCTTTTTTTTTTTTTTTTTATAAGCGTTTCACCCCGAGCAAGGCATGTCACTGCCACTACTGTGCAGGGGGCTACGTAGAGTAGAGAAAGGCTGATTAAATATAGGAAATGACAGAGGGTGGGTGATAGGCGGGTAAGGATACCGAGAATGAGGGTTGGGTAGATGAGTGTTGTGAGAATAGTTGGGAGTTAGTGTGATAAGAGGTGTCTATTGACCCTACATTTAAACACCTGGGGATTGTAACTGTCGGGAAAGCAGACTTGTGGAAGGGAGTTCCACAGGCGGGAAGCGCGAAAAAAGAAGCTGTTGGAGTAGAATTGACGGTTACATCTTATTTGTTTAACTGTAAAAGGGTGGGACCTAGTTGCTAATCCAGTATCTCGTGTAAATTCGTGCTTAGGCGGCACCAGTGATCTAAGCTCATCGGAGCAGAAGCCATGAAAGTACTTGTAGAAGAGGCACAGGGAAGCCACATCACGCCGGTGTGAGAGCGGCTGCAGCCGGTCTGCCAAGTCAGTATCAACCACGTTACAGATCCTCCTTTGTATTTTGTCAAGAAGCCCAAGGAGAGCAGCAGGGGCACCCGACCAGATATGGCAGCAATATTCAATACACGGGCGGATGGTAGATTTGTATATGTGCAGAATAGATTCAGGTGGGAAAAATTTCCGGGCCCTGCACAGGGAGCCCACTTTCATAGCAGCAGATTTGGCAATGGATTCAATATAGTCATTCCATTTGAGGTCCGCCGAGAGTGTAAGGCCAAGGAGGCGTAGTATTTTACTCTGGGAGGCTAGCCTGTCCCATGCTAATGGGAGGTAGATGCGATTGTCTATGGTGATTAGTTGATAACAGCTTTGTTTTGGAGGCATTGAAATTTACCAACCATTTCCTACCCCAGGTCACTACGGATTGGAGGTTCCTTTCAAGTACGGCAGCGAGGTTCACTTTGTCGTCCAGACCTGGTTTCTGATCGATGCGGGAGTAGATTGTTGTGTCGTCGGCATACATGCCAACTTGGGATCTAATGGAGTCGGGGAGATCATTAATGTAGATCAGAAAGAGCGTGGGACCTAGGATAGAACCTTGAGGGACGCCCGCGTTCGTCTGGTAGTTTTGGGAGGCATGCCTATTTAATACCACCTTCAATGTGCGGTTAGAGAGGAAAGACTGGATGAGGTCAAACAGATGTCCAGTTATCCCATAGCTCCGCAGTTTGCACAAGAGGCCAGCATGCCAGACCCTGTCGAATGCTTTGGAGATATCCAAGGCAACGGTTCGGGCTTCACCATTCTTGTCAAGTGCCTGGTATATGTACTCGGTAATGGTCGTTAGCATATCAGCAGTAGACCTGGTGAAGCGAAACCCATACTGTTTGTCAGAGAGAAGCCCGTTGGCCATGAGATGCTGAATCACCTCGGCGTTGATAATGGCTTCGAAAACTTTGCCAAAGATTGGAAGGAGACTAATAGGACGGTAGTTGGCGGGGTCTGAGGGTTCGCCAGAATTCTTAAATATAGGTACTACGCAGGAGGACTTCCAACAGGCAGGAAAGCAGGAAGCAGATAGGCAGAGGTTATAGAGTTTAGAGAGGACAGAGGAGAGTTCTGGGGCACATTTCTTCAGTACTATGACTGGGATTCCGTCACCGCCGCTCGCTTTGTGTGGGTCAAGTTGCGCAATTATCTTGGCGACTAGCGAGGGTGTAATGTGGACGTTATTTAGTTGAGCCTTAGTTCTGGGTGGGAAGTCTGCCCTTGTTAAAACTGTTCGTCACGCCAGGTTATGTTCACTCTCCCAGAAACGGTCAGTATAATAAGTATTTACCCTAGTCTCCCCACTAAGAGTGGATGTGACACATGGTCTGGTTTAACATGGAGAACTCGAGCACGTACACCCGAGGCAAAGACAAAAGTGCGATGTCTCGGTACTGTGAGAGGATTAAACCCTACCCGGCATGTGCCAGACAAGATAGAGGTTTCTTTTACACAAAATAAATAGACATTAGTTTGCTGGTGATTCAAATAGGTAGGTAAGTTTAGTTTGAGAGCCATATTATATATATATATATATATATATATATATATAGTTAGGTTTGTCATAGTAGAGCGAAATGTGACACAAGGTCAGTTTTCATGTGCGAAACTCGAGCGCGGACGCTCGGGCCACTGTTCAGATTACTTAGCCCTTGCGCTAACTTGGTACAAAGCTTGTCTCAGCTGGTTGTACAAACCAGCCAATATAACTCCTGGACCAGGTAAGCATAATATCAGTAGTTTAGCTCTATGGGTATTTAACAAATTCAAATGCACCTCTGTAGGTGTCTGCAACTAGAATTGGCTAGATGCCCTTGCAGACGTCAGTGTTTGGAAACGAGTAACAGGTTGTTATATAAGTATGGCCAAAATATTTTGTATATTTGAATCAAATGGGGCATTTTGTACTCAGTGAACCCAAAGCTTAAATTGTTCATATTCCATTAACTAGTGGTACTAAAACTATATACATATATATACATATATATATGTCATCCACAGACGGATCTGTTTCGCTGTACCACAGCTCATCAGTACGGTTAGACTCCGATTGCTACGCAACCCAGGCTCGAAACCCGACCGATTTGGCGTCAGTCGGCGACTCTACCCCTGGGCCAGAAGGCAGTTTTTTTGTTTTTTTTTTAGAGCATATCATATTACGCGCCCAATAGCTAGTGTGCTCAAATTCATTTTTACTGAATGAGCGATGCGTACACGCTAGAGTGGCTACTGTTTTTCAAAGTCTACCTTTCTTCTAGTGCTCAATCAGGGTGTGAGAGCGTAATTATTGTCAATAGAAATAAATAGTCAAAAACATACATTTTTAAACTTAAAACTTTTTAGTAGTTTTTCCTATACATATTAAGACAGTATACGTAGATCATCATCATTATATATATATATATATATATATATATATATACACCGACATTGGTCAGTGTTTGAACCTAGATCAAAATCCAGGACTTCGAATGATGCTTTTAAATGCAGGGAAATTTTTAATCTCCATTTTCCATGAAGCATTGTGCATTGACGAAGCTGTTTGGCTTAGTTTATTTGTTTTGCAGCATATCAACATTGATGGGTTGTTTAAGGCTGACAAGATTTTTACAATAGGTTCGTATGAATAGAATAAGTATTATTTGTAAGAAATCAGTTTGTACATCAGGTTCCATTAGTGTATTTTTGTAAAGAGGGTTTTGTGGCTAGTCAAATTTATTGCTGGTATTTTTAACCCTATTTGGCGCTAAAGGGTTAAAAATAGAAAGACAGATAAACTAATGGAAGATTTTTTTTTTTCTGTTTTGAAATCTTAAAAACTTAAAGAAAATTCCCACGGAGAAGCAGAGTGCAAAAGAGGCCATGTGGCGAATATAGACAATTAATAACTTTGTATTTGGTACAAGTTATCAAAACACAGGGCTGGATAAAAATTCTATACAAGCGAAAAGTTGAAAAAATAAAAACTTCTTAATGACCAGCCGAAGCTGACGGCAAACGAGACTGTACTATAAACAGGGTCGAAAATAAAATATCTTTAACTAAGAATTTAATTAATGACCTTGACAAGAAAGAGAGAGAGACGTCTATCAAGTTTCTGACTGGGGACCAGAGTTTTTCTTGTGTAAGAGAAATTTTAAAATAAAAAATTTTAAAATAAAAAAAATTAATGACAGCAAGTAAATGCGACCTGAGATCAACGTATCAAATCAGTTGAAGGAGGACTGGTTAGTAGTGATTAGATTCATACACGCCTTTAAAAAGGTATTAGTGTAAGATATCAATGAAGAAAAAAGTTGATTTGGGCGGGTCGATACCTGTGACTGCTTCTCACGGAAAGAAAAAACTCGAATTGAAAAAGATAATAAATCTTCGAAAGCCAGAGACCAAAACATCATTTATTGGAATTAAGTAATTGATCGATTTTCCCAAACTGATCATACCCCACTCCAGTTTTGAGTAAAAAAAAAATCTATATAAGCAAGAGACCGGAGCAGCTAAAAAGTTGCGGAGCAGTTTTGACCAGAGATTTGCGGTTGAGACGAGAAACCTCGCCACCTGACATTGTGACTGCTTGCCTAAGAAGAACTCGGACTCTAACCCTGTGCCAAACTTTACAGAACTAGCCGAAGTGTTACATTTCAACTTTAGACGTGGATTGGGAAGATGAAGTAGATAGAATTCGACTACTGGAACGAATAAGTTTGTACCAAGAACCTGTACCAGAGGCAGAGTGAACCAAGGAACAAGGGCAGTTAAGAGGTAGTTCCACTCTCTTCAAAACATCCCGATCAGAAACATTGCTGCCGGATGTAGTTTATCGTCATACTCAGAACGACTAAGATGTTCTTAGGAAAAAAAATCAAGTCTGAATTAAAAAGTAAATAAACCTTCTTAGAAAGTGTAATCTCGACTGTAATCCTCATTTTTTTTTTCTTTAAATCTATAAATCCCAATGTCGACTTGAGTTGGAATTCATTTTCAATTGTTTCGCTTTTTTTATTACTACTACAATTTTGAGTCCGGAACAGTCGTAAAAGACTTTGACTCACTTTCAACATGGATATTAGTTGTTGATTTTTCACTGGACCCTTTTTTAAATAGAGTAAATTCAAAAGATTCTATGAATCGTTTCATCTAATTGAATAAGAGAATGTAAAGATTTTTTTCTTAAAGTTAATTGTATTTTGAAAGAAACTTTAGAACGGCTGTTGCCCTCAGTAAAGACCTGAAGGAAACATAACTTTTGCAAATGCTCAAGCAATAAACGTGGTTTTTCTTTAACAAATAAGAATGTAATTTTCACTGGGGATAAATAAATCAGATGTAAAAATATAGAAAATATTTATAATTTGCAATTTCAACTATTATTTACACCCAAGAGATTACTCGTTGAAAAGGCGGGACCCTTTCTGCATGTCTGACTCTAACAATAAAAAAAACTTATTGACGTAATTTTTCTTCAAATAACTTTTACACCAACATGTAAGGGTTTGTTTATAAAATCAATTTAACTTATTTTATTCTGTTTTGAATGTAAATCTGACTTTATAGGCTCTTCCTATTGTGTTGGTAGCATAAAGGTTAGCGGCACGCAAAATAGAACAGAAGAGCAAAGTTCAAATTTAGGCCAAGTCTAGATTTATTTCTCAGAAATGCTTTTAAAATGCTTGCATTCGTGTTCTCATCTCAAGCTATGGGTGAAATTGTAGAAATACTGCGTTCTTTAGGCTTTTGTAGTGCAATCCGTCTAAGAAGGGACACTGTGGATTCAAAATCATGAAGAGGACAATAGGAAAACTCTTCATTGCCTTCCACAAGAGCAGCCATGGCAAATCAGGTAATATTATTATTATTATTATTATTATTGATAAATAAAACTGTTGCAAGTCATGATCACTTACGTAATGAAGGAACGTGACATTAAAGAAATGTTACTTAGCTGAGATGGCATACCGATCACTGGCACTACTGGGCCAATGATACCAGTGTTTCCCGATAGTAGTCTTTCTTCCTCTTTTCTTCTTGTCTTTTTTCTCTGCAGATGCACATTTTTGTTTGTCCTGTGGGTTATACTGCAACTGTGCTGAGCGGACCTCAGTTACAGTTTCTGGGAGAAAGTGCATAATCCGGTGTAATCAATAGTTTGAACGACGCCATTACGTTCAAAACCTCGGTCACGATTTGTGCTAGTACAAATCTCAGCAGCTTCCGAACAGTTCTGTCACCTCAACTTCACTCACAAGGCTTGGGTCAATATGTGTTATGGTTTTCGGGCACATCTTCCCCCCCCACCACCACCACCATCACATTTTGAGAAAGATAGTGGACTGGTTTCCTTTGCCACGGTCTTGAGTTTGGAGTAGTTTTTCTCAAACTAGCTGTCATAAAAAACGACAGGGCCTAGTCTACCTTGTTATTTAACCCATAGCTAGAGGGGATGTATACATGTCTTTCTCAATATATTCATTGCTTGTGTAAAATTGCGCATATTAGACTACCAGTTTCGTTTTCGCTCTCAAAGGGTTTATCTTGTCCTCATCATCGCCATTAAATTGAGCTTACTCTGGTATCAAGGTTGCATGTGTGAGGCGCCCATTTAGGTTCAAACTTATTAACTATAGCCCAACGGCATGGAAATTCCTGGTAGTGTCATTATGCTAATTTACCGAAATTAACTTAATCTGAAGAAAATCTGCAATGCATACAGGCTTAGTACTGAAACTTGTCCGAAGAATTGTTTTTTAAGCTAAAAAAAAAAAAGAAGTTATTTATTTAATGCTTACTCTCGTGCCTAATAAGTCGTCGGGTTGAGGTCAACTTTTTTTTCACTTTATCAACTCCATCCACTTATTACAACTCTGCAATTTCGTTTGTTTTTTTTGTTTTTTTGTTTCATATACTTTCATACCAATCCCCGTGATGCATGTGTTAAAACAGAACGCGCTAAAGAGACTGACTTGTTTTAACACCTCCCGATCACAAAAATAAAAATTGATACACACTTAATTATAAGACCTTGTCCTATCCGACTTATTACGTAGGGAAGAATAATAATTTATTCTGTTGCCGTCAGAAATTACTAAAGCTTGGCGATGGATAAAAGCAAACCGAAACCTTACTAAATACATCAACATCAGTTCCGCTAAAATGTATTACCTGCCGTCTAACTGAATATATCCACTGTCTTGTCTCCGTAAACGTTCACCAAATATCGATGAATGTAATTAGGATCAGTTGTTTTCCACATGAGGATGTGCGTTGTGGCGCAATGGATATCGGCTCGGAACGAGAAATCGGGGAACCGAGTTCGAATTCAAGTTGAATTCCTTGCATTCACTTACGCGCTAATACCCTTGGGAAAGGTATTAATCCGCCTCTTTCCCTCCAGTTATGGGTTAAATAATAGGATAGATTGAGTTCTATAGCCTTGGTCGGCAACCAGTCTACCGCAGAAAGCAATGGCAACCTACTGCGGGATACTCTTCTGCCCAGTCAGTCATGTCTCTTTCGAGACATGATCGCCTAAAGCGTGTATCGCGCATGGTACTTAACTGACTGACTGACTAACTGTTTTCCACATGGTGGAATTTAATGATCAAAATAAATCTGGATTATTTTTTTTAATGTCTAATGACAAATATCTGACTTTGATGACGCAATGAAATAAGGAGACAACTTTCGTATTTGTTTTAAATATGATTTCCTCTTACTCAAAATGTTATTTTGTCGATACTCATGTTTGAGTAGACGCCCTGTCTTTATACACCGTGAAATTAGGAGTAGTAGGAAATAAATGTGCTATCCATTGCGTGCAACAAACATCCTTCTTCCAGATGTTAGAGTGGCTTGCCAAAATCCTTAACCTCATCATAATCTATGTTGAGTTGTACTTCGTTCCAATGGGAGTCACAGTAAGTACTGATTATGAAATTTCAATTTCTAAATATGCAAATATATACAAATATGTAAATTTTTAAATTTCAGTGTCACTTTGCGTCCTTCATAGTTTGCCGGGCTTTTCGGCTAAGCTGATGAATATTTGAGTGATTTTAAATTTGAAAAGTCAATAACATTTTTGCTCAAGTATCTAAATAGTTGCTAAAAACTAAAATACTTGACTTTTTACTAAGGTAAATTTGTTTTTGTTTTTTCTTTTTTTGTTATTGTTTTCTAGAACGAAACGCGTCGCCTAAGATAAGTTTTCCTTTTGTCTTTATTCATATGCAACTATAGATGTGCAGGTTAGCGTTACTGTAATCGATGCAGAAAGTGGAATCTGGGGGCAATCTAAATTCTGACAGTTTGTTGCGTTCACTTTGCACTAACATACTTGAAAAAGGTATTAATATTTTTCTTCCCCCATCTATGGGTTAAAAAGCTAGATTACTGTTTTTTATTTTAGTCTTTGGTGGTAGCCAATCTAGGAGAACAGCCTTAAGTTCAGAACCAGAAGACAAAGGGCAACCATTCTACCATAGTCTCAAAGACGTTTTATCAATTAACTTTTAACCTTTTGGCTCAACTTTTGCAGACTCTATTTTCAGCATCACCATACATTCAGATCAATGAATGCAACGATATGCACTACAACCTTGAATAATTAAAAAAGTTTGAACGTGGTGGCTTGTTCCTTTCGCTCATCACTATATGTATGTTACTTATCTTGTAATGAACATGATTTAACGGAAACTGTTTAATCCTTAAGGTCTATTTGTTTTTTTTTAAGTTATTACTGTTTTTTGTTTTTGTTTTGTTTTTTGTTTTTTTCTTATTCTGTTCACCTCAAGATAGATTTTCAAAATGTTTCCCTAAAGGTGATGCTTTTTATACTCCAGAGATTCTCCGGGCAATCGAACTCCTACAATTATTTAACATCTTTATTTCTGGGGTGCGGGCATAACTTATTTTTGTTATTGTAAAAATATTAGACACAAAATTATATAAATGTTTCTGGTTATCGAAGATTCTACAATAACTGGAGATCTTCCACGAAATAAATTCCCGTGTGTGTGTGTGCGTGCCATTACAATTGTGTTTCTATATATGAACATTGCTTTTTAAACAGCTATGCGAATTTTTCACTTTTTTTAAGCGATATGCACAGATCAAAGTATATTTTAATGTTGACTTAAGTTGATTGATCGAAGTGATTTCGACTAAAGTTCACTTTAGTATGGCGCATGGCGATGATCAATATTACGGGAAGACTACTTTGCTGAAAATCAATGTGCGTCAAATTCGGAAAAAGAAAACTGTTCTTCAATAACAAAGCAATGAGTTCTATGATTGTCTTTATTGATAATCCTTTTAACACTTTCTTCTAAGCTAAAGGCAGAAACCAATTGAGACACCAAAATGAATGTTTTTCATTTATATGCAATGATACTACAGGATGTAAGTGATCATGGCTCTACACAGCTTTCTATTCTTTGTAGCTCTAAGTAATGTTTGACTCAGTACTACCATTAATTTAAACATGATCATTAGGTGGATTCTATTAAATATTTTTGTACATGCGGTAATGCTATAAACGTAACGCACATTCGTTAAGCGTCAAGATAAAAACAAAATATACATAACTGCCACTTTTTGTGGTGGTTAGGGATCCAAATCATCTCTCAGTTGCGTCTCTGTTTCAATTCCCGTTTATATTCACCCACGCGCAAATACCCCTAACAAATAATCATCCTTTTTTTTTTTTTTCAATATATTTTATAATGTTTGGGATAAAAAAAAAGAAAAATTAAACTATTTTAACAGAATTAACAGCTACACTGACGAAGCATAGACTAACAAAAAGTAAAATTGCGAGAATCTGATTCAATTAACTAAAAATAAAGGTAATGAAGCTGAATTACAATAACTAATTACATACATAAATTGATAGGTACATATGTTCCCAAATAAGAGGTGTATCAATATACTCAGATCCCATTTTAATACAGTTTATTTTTCTTGGCTCTTAAGGCATGAACTCTTGCATGCATGTCATCGCATAAATGGCGAATACCATCTCGTGATTATTCAACATCATTGACACTCGTTAATGTAATACAAGAGTTGTAGGCGGGGGGGGGATAACTCAACAAAGCCATCCTATCATAGCCTATATATATATATTCAACGGTTCAAGTCTGGTGATCATCTCGACCAGACATTTTAACATTGCAAAGCATATTGAGTAGTAAGGATATAACGTAGGCAGGCATTATACTGCTAGAATAGTGAATCTGGCGCAACAAAACGGTTCTAACAAACACAACCAAAACTTATTTATTACGCCTCCCTCCACCCCCAAACACAGTTAACCATGTTTTATATAAAGGCAGAACCTGCTCCCATCAGTGAACATGACAGCGCCATTTAATACGAGAGGCGACCCTCTCGTAGCCCCACAAGAGATTTACGTGAAGATATTGTGGCATGAAGTAGAAGTCGGACTCTATGTACGAAAGCTTGTAGTCCTGCTGCAAGAAAACTATTATTAACCCACCTGAGGCCTGATTTCTTTTACTCTGTGCTAAGGACACTGTGCAGTCTACCTATTCTGCCATTACAATGCATCAATCTCGACCATTGTTGCTAACATGCGCAGCATTTCTTCCTAATAACATATCCCGCAAAAACACAGTTCAACTTCTCTCAAACATCTTCAAGTGAACATAAGAATGCCGTTGTGCATCTACGTTGTATAACATGTGCTTGCATTGAAGCATTTCACCACACTGAACCGAGAACTCATGGCTTGATTCACCAGACACTTGTTGCAGCACCACAGATATGTCGTCTGAGTATCCCGTCACAAAAGCTAGTTTTGCCGTCTGATCTACTCCTCTTCCCAGAGAGTACTGGATTAAATCACTGGATCTAACCAACGCTTGACCCAAAAAGGTATGAGTTCAGTACCTGACTAGAGTAGTGGTGAACATAAACTTAGTTGTCACCCTTTAACTAAACTCTCAAACATCCGGAAGTGGTATGACTCATGGGACGAAAACAATATACCTCAGTCATCGAAATAAAGGGTTCGGTTCGAAATTCTAATCAACTAAAGAAGGTCGGAGCGTACAACAGCTGAAATGTCGTGAACATGACAATAAAGATAATCACAGTCCGAACAAATATCTATATATATATATTTATTATATAAAATTGAAAGAATGGGTAGATTAAAATCTATTATTCAGGCATTTACTTTTATAAAGAGTGCTCAATACAAAGTAGAGCTTAACATTGTAATTTGTTATTACAATGATTTATAAAAGCATTATATAACTACACAAATATGTTCATGCTTCAGAACAATATTGTTTTTTTTTATCACCTGAAGAACAGTATTGTTCTAAAACATGAACATTTTTGTGAATTATAGAATGCTTTTATAAACCATTGTAATAAAAAAAAAATTACAAAAATATATAACAATGCCTCATCTCAGAAATAGACAATATTTTTCTCTTTTTCTGAAAGAGGACATAATTTTAAAATTGTAGGAAAAGAGTTTCAAGTCTTAACGTATTTATCTTTCAATATCATCGATTACTGTGTATCATAAAAATCGTTTTTAACATTTGCCTATATTTTTCTTTTGTACTTTCTTATTTATTGAATGATAAATAATAGTATTCAAACAGAAATTATGATAATATTAATTTAATAACAATAAATGGTACATTTAAAGACGAACTGTTTATTTCGATGTCCAGTGTAAAAGTGTATCCCGTGATGACAGAAATTGTCCGGACACGTGGTTAAACCAGAGAGAGACACAGTCTCTCTGACTGTGATGCTGTAACAAGTGCCTGGTGTAGAAAAGATGGACCTTTGCGAAATGATGCCAACTACAAATCTCTTGGTCAGTAAGAGACTTCGGGGGCCCAGAACAGTGACAGCGATTATACAAAAAGCAGGTCTAAAAGAAAACAAAAACCATATAAAATAGTCGAGCGTTGGGTGCTATAAATGTCGGGGAGTAGAAACAAAGCAGCAGGACCAGACGGCATTGTAATAGAGATACTGTCAGTCTTAGACGATTTCGGCGTAGACAAAATATATATATATATGTGAGTGTGTGTTAGTGTTCGCTATGCACGCCTACATTTAAGCTACGCCATTCAAACTTTCTAGGGACACATATCTACAGGGAAGCCAGGTCGACACATACTTTTTTTTGTTTAAATTCAGCAATTTTCCCTTTCGTACTTTTTGGCCAATGGAGCCGATTGTTTACATTGTCTCCGTAAAACATCTAAGATGGTTGCTAAATTACGTCGCAGAAATCAAATCACGCGTGTAAAATGCGAGTAAAATATTTTTTTTTAAAAATGAGCCTTTATATTTAATTTTTACTCTGACGTTTTAAAAATTCATTTGGTCAACAAAAAAAATGGGAATATTCTTCCCCCTAGTTTTGAAACAAAAGATATATTTTTAAAAAAACTGTTTTTTCAAACAAAATGTGTAAAGTAAAAAAAAAAGGCCAATAGTTAATTTAATTATTTAAGTCATTTTTTTTTTTTTTCAGAAAATAAAATTAAAAAAGATAAACCTTTTTTTTCTCCCCCCGCTAAATATTTCATGCAGGAAATCAACTGTCTGTAATTCGTGTGGCATTCATGTAACTTTTTCTTCTAAAGTTAAGTCTACATTTTTAAATATTCTTTGCACAGGCTGAACTGCCTGTAATTGAAGTTGGCTTAAATAATGATTTACAACAGAACACTAACTGAAATTGATAACTCCTTGATGAAAATGAGCAATGACACTTTGCAAACTTTTGGGCTTCCTTTGTGTGTACGAGAGACTGACAACACATTCTCTTCGAAAGTTCTTCGCGAAATGTCTTACGATATTAAGTCTTACAGAATATATCGATGCCAACGAACCGAAGTTGCTACCTGACCAACAATTAGGATACGTCACCGTCTGCACCGCCGTTGACAGTCAACATGGGAGTATTTACTTTCTCGATGCTTCTGAAGGGACGGGAAAAACATTCGTCACACGCCTCATTCCACGGGCATTGCCACTACCCTGTTGCCAGGAGGAAGAACGGCCCATTCCACTTTCAGACTACCTCTCAACCTAGACAGAGAAGAAGTGCCTACGTGTACTATCACCAAAAACTCCGACGATGCAGAGCTTTTCAGGAGATGCCGACTAATCATCTGGGATGAATGCACTGTGGCTAATAAGGCTGCACTTGAAGCTCTCGACCGGACACTCAGATGTCAGGGACTCAATCGAACTCATGGGTGATTTAACCCTACTCCTTTCCAGTGATTTTAGGCAAACCCTTCCCGTTGTTCCAAGAAGCACCAGGGCGGATGAAGTAAGATCATGTCTTAAATCCTCAAATCTATGGCCCCAGGTGCAAACTTTGCGCCTAAGCACGAACATGCGCGCCCATTTGTTCGGTGATAGCACAGCTTCTGATTTTGCAGCTTCACTTTTATCCATTGACGAGAACCGAATCCCAAAGGATGACGCTAGAAACATAACAATCTCACATGTGTGCACCACTGTTGATAATCTGATTGATCTTGAAACATTGGTTTTTCCAGACCTCAAAAGGAATTACTTGAATGTTGAGTGGCACGATGAGAGAGCTATACTTGCACCAAAAAATGCTGTGGTTAGTGCAATTAATGACCAGCTGTTGAACTAAACCCCAAGCGATTCACATTGGCATCTTCCCATACTACTAAAATGTTCTGAGTTGCACGGGTAACGCCGGGCTATGATGCTAGTCAGAAATAAATGAAATCTACAACAGCTGCAATATCCCGGAAGTCCTAAGCAAATCAATTTTCATAGCGCTGCCTAAGAAGCCAGGTGCAAACGAACTTCACCGAAGAATCAGCTTAATGAGTCACGTAACAAAACTAATCATCGGAATTCTGATGAATAGAGCGCGCAGGCCAGAAATAGGACAAGAACAGTGTGGTTTTGTTAAGGACACTGGAACAAGGAACACTATATTTAGGCTTAGAATGTTGTCAGAAAGAACAATACAAAGGCAGAAAGACGTGCACCTGTGTTTCATCGACTACGCAAAAGCATTCGACAAAGTACACCACAAAAACTCGATAAATTAGGGAAAGACATTAGAGTAATCAAGAACAAACTGCCTGCATAGGGACAGGAAACGAGTTCAGTTGTAAGACAAGGATATCTTCTCACCAGATCTTTTCAACATATACAGCGGAACAATTCCTAGAACGCTAGGATCCCGCCAGGATTCGTCATTGGTGGCCGCAATCTGAACAATATAAGATACGCAGATGGATACAGTGCTGATAGAAGACACGGAAGGTAAACTACAAGACCTCCTGCAGAAAGTGGAAAGAAAGGACTACATATAAACTAGAAGAAAACTGAATGCATGGTAATCAGTAAAGAGTAGCCTAAAATGCCAAATCCAAGGTGACACTAAAATTAAGCAGGTACAAAAAAAATACAGATAAGAAAGTTGCCGGTCAGAATCCAAATAGGGGAAGAGGTTTGGATGAAGCTACCAAATGCGCGGTGCACACTGGAGTGCAATCACCTAACAACCTGGTCACAGTATACCTTAAGTTTTAGGTGAGTGGTGTTTGTAAATGATGATGTGAATGCTGAACATGGAGGAGATAGAAATGAAACGACAGTGCAAAGCGCCGACCGGGGCACGAGATGTTGTATGAAATGCTCTTTTAGGATCAGGGGGAGAGGCTTGTAGTCTGAATGAAGAAGAGAAAAGATAATGTCGATTACCTCATGGTGGGGAAGAAGCGGCGACATGTGGCGATTTCTTTTATAGAAAGATCGGCTCGGAACGAGAAATCGGGGAGCCGAGTTCGAATTCCAGCTGAATTCATTGCATTCACTTACGCGCAAATACCCTTGGGAAAAGTATTAATCCTACTATTCCTTCCAGTTATGGGTTAAATAGCAGAACAGATTGGGTTCTATAGCCTTGGTCGGCAACCAGTCTACCGCAGAAAGCAATGGCAACCTACTGCGGGATAATCTTCTGCTCAGTCAGTCATGTCTCTTTCAAGACATGATCGCCCAAGCGTGTATCACGTATGGCACTTAACTGATTGAAGGGAAGAAAACAAATCTCGATTGAAAATACGAGTCTGTATTTTGCTTGTTCATGTTGTACGTGAAAGAGAGAGAGGAAGGAGATTTAAGAGTAAGGAAAGTCGATTATCGATCATTGTGTTTGTGTGTGTGTGTGTGTGTGTGTGTGTGTGTGTGTGTTTTATAATAGCTTTGGGTTGTGTTTACAATGGGTTCTTGATTGCAAAAACCTTGCCATCAAATTTGATATGTCGTTCTAAATTAGCTCATACTTGCACAAATATATGACATGTACTTTTTGTGGAATTGGAGACTTAAAAAAAAAATCTTTTCTTTTTATCTCTTTTCTTACCGCTTATCTTTTTTCTTCTTTTTATCACTCGCTCTTATTTTTTCTTCATTTGATCACTCATTCCTTTCTTCACCTCTCTATTTGATCGCTCGCATTTTTCTCTTTTCTCTCTTTTCCTTATCTCTTCTCTTCTCTCTCTTCGGATTTTTTAAAGTAAATCTTTCCTTCTGACGACCCCACATTGTAAGCTCCACGAATTTTCTTAATTTCTTACCCATATTACTTTACTTGCTTCCCCGACAGCTACAATATCCAAGAATTTAAATGCAAAGTCATCTCCTCTCTCACTAAACAGCATCCTCTCTCTCATGCTCCTTTCTCCGTCCACTCCATTCTCATCAGTATTCTCATCCTTTTCTTACCCACTTCCTGACACTCCCTATAACCTGTCACTCTTTCTCATAACTTTCCTCCTATGTAACCCCCTGCAAAACAGTGGCAGTAAAATGCCTTGCGTGGGGGCGAGATGATTATAAAAAAAGAAAAATGTATGAACATAAATCTTATAAATACTTTCATAGTAATTCTTCTGAACTTTCCTCCATGCTACATAAACTTTATGAATTTAAGCGCAGTACTAGATTGGCAACAGGGTCTCATCATTTTTGCAGTTGAAAGTGCCAGTTGTAACTAAGTTCTTTGCTAACCGGTTTTTTTTTTTGGGGGGGGGGGGGTTTCTGTCGCACTTCTCGCCTGTAGAACTCTCTTCTGGCTTTCTTTCCAGAAAAGTTTGATCTTCAAAAATTTAAATGCAATGTCAATCGTTATTCTCCGTCTTAATTTCTATTCTTTTATTTTTCATTCGCTTTAATAATTTTTCTTATATTCTCTCACACTCAGTAACCACCTTGCGTCTTAGTACCTTTATTGCCTTGCTTGGGGAGAAATGGTTAAAAAAACGTAGCTATTAAAATGTCTGAGAAAAGTTTAGAATATCTGATCGAATTGGTATTTACCAAATTGAGTTTTGTATGACACAAAGCCAAATAGAGAAGAGGGACAGGGCTTAGAGGATTGTTACGTCGATCTTACAAGAAACTTGTTTGTGAGATTAGAATTGTACACAAGGGATTTTTTTTTTTTCAATTTGGACCTCAGCTAAGTTCAAGTAGCTGCATTTTTTACGAACTCTTCTCGCGTAGTTTGAAATGCCAAATGTGTTTAAAACGTATTAAATATCTTTTTCAGTGATTTAGAACGCAAACAAATATCTCCATTTCAGAAAGTTGTTTTTCCTCTCTTCTTGAATTGCTTATGAATTTACTTTTTCTTCCCCATTTTTTTTTTTTTTAATGAACTTTATACTACAACGTAATATTCTTGCTTATGACGATAAACTACATCCGGCAGCTGATCGGAAGATTCGAGGTTTTGTGAAGCATTGAACCACCTCTTAATTGCTGTTGTTCACTGGTTCATTTTGACCGGGAGGGAAGTACCACTTGTTAAGGTCCAAGTTATGTATAAATAGTAAACCCACAAACAAAAACAAAACACTATGAAAGTAGAAAATACAATTTACAATAGTAAAATATACCAGCACTACACGTATATATATATATATATATATATATATATATATATATATATAAAAACTACCAATACATTCTAGCTGCAACTAAAGGTAAACAATACAAATGCCTTCAACATAATTAAATTTTGGCATTAAATAACCCGTAAGGGTTGATATGTTGCTAAAACAATCAACTAAATATACAAAATATTACACTAGGTTCCCCAAAGCGGGAGTATCTTATAACCCGATTTCATACGATGGTCTTTTCTTTTAAATAAACTATGGTCGATTTTGAAGTATAACTCATAACGTTCTAATTTTCATATTTATCGTACGCCTTTATCAAGTATTCATTGATATCGTCCAATTTACATTCCCATTACATAAAAGGATTGTACTTTCCTATTTTATTGAACTGTCCTCTCTCAATCTACAACTGCTGCTGAGTGTTGAACAGTTTCTTGTTTTTGTTTTTTTTAGCTATGTTTTCCGCTAAACCATAAATAAAAAAATTCAATTTTGCATTGTTCTGTGAAAATAACGTTTTCTAGTTCAATACTACACATTCATTTTTGAAATCACACCACATTGTTATGCATTTGTTTTGCCATTTACGTTGGTGTTCCACCAAACACCTACTACAGCATTGGGGGGGGGTATCTACAATATTTGTCAAATTCATTTCGAATTTGATAGTTTTTTGGGGTTGTTTCTTCCATTAATGAAATATATATATATATATATATAACAGAACTATTCCATCGAAACTACAATAAGCTCCTTGGTTCCACCATTGGGTCACTTACACAAAGTCGAATCATCTTCATTGTATTTACATTTCAATTGGTAAGAAGGAAGCTCCATTCAAACAGTTTCTTCAAGAACCGTTACTTTGTAGAACAGACTCCCACGTAAATGCTTCCTTAACCATTTTAACCACTTTAAGTTTAGGGTAGATCGTTACCTACATACAACCCAATTCAGTAACCCTCTACCTTTTCAGTGGCTCTTGGGCCTTGTATTGAAGAAAAACAGAATACTACGCGTACTTGTAGTGGGGCTTTCCACTACAATAACCTCGGATACATTTTCGTTATTGCCCCAAGAATACCGAAGGATAAATTGTCATATTCAATGATGAGTGTAGGTTTTGTCCTCTTGCAAGTGAAGGTTGTTTGCGTGTGCGACATAAACTTGTATTTCATCTTGCAACGTTCAATCGCTTACGCCACACAGGTCTGACTCCTGGCATCTTTGTGCTCGATTCAATAAATCGCAACTCTCATTCGTCTTTGGTTTGTATTGAGGGAACGTTGAACAGCGCTGTATGTTCAGAACATTGTTTAATCCATTCTTTGCCATTCCTGCAACAGAAAAGCAATGATCTGTTTCGACAGAATAATACCTGGATATATAGAGATAAAACAGATGTAGAAAAGATAAATTTGTATATTCATTTTATACTTTTCCACACGTTCATAACAGATGAAAATAATACCTACAATATTTTCACTAATGATCATGTATATAGTGACACCGAAAATACTAAAAGCATATATAAGTAAGCAACTATTTGTATTTAATATCTACCAAATTAAAAGCTAACTTGTTCGGCAGTATCAATTTTGACATGTGGTTAGATTCAATGGGTAATTAATGAGGAACATACTATTTTCAGAAATTTGAGCCAATTACATGGTAAACACTCCTTCGTGTTTCATGTCAAGATGGAAAAAGAATAGTAATGTTTTCTAATGAATTTTAATTCTTTAGTTAATGACTGAATAAGCTCATGGTAACTTCTATGACCATATATATGTAGAAATTCTATAACATCGTTAAATATTTGAGCTTAACAATTCAAACAAAATATTGCAATAAGAATCATTAATACTGGTCGTTATTTTAAGAAATGGGTACGAATGAAAAGATTTGAAATTGCAAA
Source organism: Ascarosepion bandense (assembly GCA_037127315.1). Taxonomy (NCBI): domain Eukaryota; kingdom Metazoa; phylum Mollusca; class Cephalopoda; order Sepiida; family Sepiidae; genus Ascarosepion; species Ascarosepion bandense. Next base: position 1,286,948 of record JBBBDQ010001834.1, on the reverse strand, counting down.
CACTAATTTCATTGAAACAGCTGTTAAACACTTTTATTTAATTCATTTTCGCGCTGAAACCAAGTAGCGTCTCTGTTTTGTCTTTTCACAGAATCAAAATGAAACAGTCCGTTATTTATTTGTTTCTTTGATTCAGTGAAAAAAAATGTATCCCCCCTTTCCACGCGATCAAAAACGGAATAGTTTATTATTTATGGGGCATTGACAGGGCGTATCGGTCGTACGAACTAAGAAAAGAAGAAAGGAGAACAAGCACAGATTATTTAACTTTACTTGGTTTATGGAACCGGTTTTTATCATAGGTAGGATTTAAATAAATATGTAAATTTTCGTTGAGAACAAGTTGGCAATTTGAATATGCAAAGTGATTTCTTTTTAAGTGAAAAGGTGAATGTTCTTGATAAATAAAAGGAAAAAAATCCTATGCAGAGGTTAAGATTTAAGATAAGAACAAGTCTTCTATACTTTTTCAGAACTTTTAGCACAATGTTATTGTTGGTGTAATGGTGTTATAGTAACTTAGAGGGAGATAACTCATGATTACCAAAAGAAGCTTCACGCAAGGAATGAGAATGATATGCCCCAGTGATTGTAATAAAGGGTTCAATTCGAAATTCCTAGCACCTGAAGGCCGGAACGTACAACGGCCGAAACGTCGTACTAATGGCAACAAAGATGAGGACAATAGTCCGAATAATATAAATAGTGCAAAATTTTGGGTTCAAGGTTTTTTTGTTCTCTTCAATAGTCATGGTAATAATGACTGAGCAGTCGGTGCTACCGTCAGTTAAAATTTATAAAATCGTTCTATTAAAACAATTTTTCAAAATAGATTTCTCATGCTCACTACCTGTTATTGCTATTTCCAGTATTGAATAGACATTACTCCCTACTCTTTTGGTTGAAGTAGTGTAGAAAATCATTTTGATTATAGCTTTGTTCTCTTTTTCAGTTACATATGCTATCCGTTTTAGTTGTTGCTGCTGTTGAAAGTCTTCAAGTGATGTGCTTTATATTATGACACAGTTTTCTTTTTCTTTTGAGTCTATAAGCGCCACTATACAAGCTTGGAAGAGTGGTCTTTGCCAAACCTACAGGTTTCATTCGTTCAAAGCCATTTTAACACTTGATCTGAGAAATTGATTGTATATTGCTGACAGTTTAGTGCCAAGCATGACATAAATGTGAAGATTTCTATTTGACAAGACTATTAAAGAACAAGACTCTAGTTTTTAGGTTAATATTTTGGTTTTGTAGCAGTTTGCAGTGTTCGGGGTAAAACTACCCCTAGCACAACCTATTCTATGTTCAATTTCCTTGTCTCCTATACTAAAGCAGAGACTCCAACAAAGTTCGGGTGGAATTCTACGCTAAGTCGACTGATGAGGTTATCAGAGCTTAACATACGCTAATTCTTAATTTTTTTTTTTTAATCGTGTGACGCCACTGATGTGTAGGGGGCTACGTAATAGTGAAAAGATTGGAAAAGAGAAAGCCGGAAACCTCCTCCTAAACAGGGAACAAGGGATGAGCCTCTTAACCTGTTCAATAGACGTGGGTGGAGTGTGAACCGGGCGATAGATAGATCTATCTACTCCAATTAACCTTATCTTATAGTTTTTTTTTCTATCTATTAAGTTCCGACATTAGTTTGAATTTAGTGAATATTGGCTAACAATGCTTTTTGGACACCTACTATAAATGTAATATCTAAACTTTTCTGCATTGTGATTTGCTTGTGTTATTTATTTAATCGCATTAATTAGACTTGGAATTATTAAAGTTACTTCTAATTTGATTTTGATTAATGCTGCTTAACTCGACGTCTTGTTCGCTGCAATTGAGTGAAAGTGTAAATCCCCAATCTGAAGATTGGTATCTGTTACCAGGTCACCTGAGCCATTAAGAGTTTCTTTTTAATTGGTTTCACCCTTTGCAAGGTAGAAAAGCCACTAAGGCACACTGAATGTGGAAGAATTAGGAACAGAAGCATTGATAATGAGTGTAAAGGGAAAGAGTAATCAGAAGGACGGTAGATAGCGATTGACATTGTATTTAAATTTCTAGATTAAAGTTGGCAGAAAAGCATGGAGACGGGAGTTCCACAAGCGAGAAAAGATTCTGTTAGAATAGAAATTACGGCTACAGCTATCCAACTCAATGGGAGTAGAGTATGCACACAAACCACTGAGCAACCTTTGTCGCCTCCCCCACCCTATTTCTCTCAGTGGGTTTTTAGTCCTCATGTATATGAGCGAGCTTCCGTTGGGACACTTGGTCCCTGGCAGATTCGATGTTTCAAACCCAAAGTATTGTTGTGTTTCATGAGCTCTATGCACCCGGAGTATCTATAGGTTTGGCGTTATCTGACCAATAGCCTCCTCCGAATGTTCGAATCCCTATCCTGACTATCAGCAGATGTATAATATCGGGTCTATTGTATTGCAATTTCTCCGGTCGGGCCTCTCTGTGCCATCCAAGTCAACCCGGGTTATGCATGTATATCCAACGGGTGTCTGTGTCATTGACTACTTGTCATCTACCAAAACAAACATGAAAACAGTTTTGCTCATTTTCAATTTGACTATCAAACACAACCTCAAGAAATAAAGTAGACTCTATGTATGACATCTCCTAAATCAATTTAAGAAGTCTACGTTCAAACTTTCCAGAAATGGAACTATCTTCGAACTAAACCTAACCTGTTCCTGACTGAAATGTGTATCAATGCATCTGTAATATAACAATCTGGCCCCACCCGAGGAAGGCTGATGCAAGCGAGGGTGTTTCCGGTCGTTGAAAGGAACGGATGTCGTTTGACCTTATTTCCGGCAGCAGCGGAAATAACTACAGAGGCAAACAGAACAGGTGTCTCTGAGAATTACGTGGGCGTGCGTGGGCGAGGCAAAACCGGAAGAAAAAGTCCCGGTTCTGGAAGATTATAAAAAGACCTCGGCACACGGATTCGCCAGTAGAGGAGCAACAGAGATCGGCCGGTGAAGAGAGACACAACAGATAAGACTACACTCCCGTCAACCCATTAGAAGCGCGCTCTCTCAATTCTCTGTTCCCTATTCTACACGGTTCATCGTCATTAATAAAAATATAACTTTATATTTTTATATATATGCGTGTTTGTTGTTTGTCGATATATAACACATCAATCTCACCACAAAAGCTCTTAATTCTGGGCTATTCACCCATTATAACAAAATATGATCACCTAAATAGTCAAGGCTCTGTTCCTACATAAAAGACCGGTTTCCCTGTGGCAGTGACACAAAACGAGGACCCTAACCTACCGTATATGTGTTTCTGTGTGGTACTTATCCATGGTATCACATTCATCTTTGCTCTGTATCGTCTTCAAGATGAAGAGTCAGTAGCTTTTGATTAAATATCAGAAACAGTGGACAATATCCTCACTAAATTTCTCTCGGCCAATTTTCACATATATGGTGACTTTAATGTTCACCACAAAGAGTAGTTAGTCCACTCTGATCTGACGTAAATGATTCCCCGATGCGATAGGACAGCAGGCGAACCTCCTCAGCTTTTTTCCTAATATTCTGCCCTGACAAATATACAGCAAAAGTTTCTCCACACACACCATTGGCACATCAGATTATTCCATAATCAGTGTTCAGATTGACTCCAAACCAATGACATCTGATTTACCGTTCCACAGAACGATTTTTCGCTACGAGAAGGCAGACTGAGACAGCTTTTGGTCTTCTGTGACGAAAGAAAATATACTGCTTTTAAAACTATTGCCCTAATTACTGGAATGGAGTATTTTATACTCAAAATCAGCAAAAACCAGTCAACGCTCGTTCACACCAGAATGCGCTGCAACCGTAGCTCACTGGAACCATTACTTCAAAATCTATCGCAAGGAACGATGCAGTCTGACCCCTAATTCTTTCAAAACTACCCGCAATAATGTAAAAGTTCTGGAAAACGTAAAATACAGTTACGCGCGAGCTGTCTATACCAAGGTTAAAATGAAAGGAATTGAATCTCGAGAATTCTGGAAGATCACCAACCAAATTATGAACAGGGGGTAAAGTTACTATACCCACTATTATAAATAGCCTGGAGGTCATATCCTCCTTGATAGATAAGCTCTTCGCCTCAAACTCAACATTAGATAAATGCCACTCCCTTCCCACATCACTCTGAATACAATCTCATTAATACACTCATTTCAGTAAACGAAATCTCTATGCTTATCAAAAACCTCGACCCGAACAAAATTCCAATGGTTGTCCTTAAGAATATTAACCCAGAATTATCCCAAATTCTAGCAAAATTAATTAACAGTTGCTTGAAGGAGAAATCATGTGGAATGTGGCAAGCGTATGCTCGATCTCCCAGGACAGACCCATTAGTCTCCTCGGTATCATCAAACTTTTTGAGGCCATTATCAACAAGAAGGTCGTCGGGACACCTGGATAGGAACAACCTCTTGTGCGACGAGCAGTAGTAGTATCGATCAGCTGCTAACGTCCTAATTACTATTAGTAAGGCCCTTGATATCTAATGCAATGATCTTCGTGGTATATCTCGAAGACACCTTAAGGTAGCTATTAACGGTCAATACTCCAAGGCTTTGGCGGTCCTCGGAAAAACCTTCGTTCTGATTTACACATTTGTAAAATCTGTTTACATTGTTTGGGCTGTTATCATATTCATGACGTTTCGGCCGTTATACGCTCCGACCTTCTTTAGGTGGCTGGCATGTTGAACCGAAGGTAGATATTCTTGTTCCATGCGTCCGGATGGTTACTAAGACATTAGTTTTATAAGTCTCAAAAATTCATACACTTATATGCTCATGGAGACATGGCTCAATGAATAGAAGCGTTAGTTGGGTCCAATGACTTGACCCAAATAATTTTGAGTTCAATACCTCACGCGAACAAAAGCTTAGAGAGTAGAGTTGAACAGAGATGGCAGGACTCATGGATGAAAATAATCTACCCCAGTGATCGAAATAAAGGGTTTGGTTCAAAATTCTAGTCACCTGAAGTCGGAGCGTACAACGGCCGAAGTATCGTGCATATGACAATACTTCATCTCAGAAATATAGACAAATATTGCAAATATTGATGACAATATATGGGCGCACCTCCAAAACATTTGACGATCTCTTCCGATCTAACACTAACATCCCAGTGGGGAGAAAGATTGGCTAGTTACATTCAGTGCCCTCAAAACCAAACTGGCTGCATTTCATCATGACTGACAAGTCACAGGGAACGAGGTAGCCCCGCTCCTTGTACCGGGTGACCCATAGTGTATAAAAAAAAAAAACTAAAAAGCTCAACTGTAAATTTATGAAATGTCAACGATTCAAAAAGTCTGTACCATAGCGAAGAGTATATCCGAACAATTATCATGAAAGTATTTATAGAAAAGACAGAGGCCACCTTACGGCGGTTGGAAAGTGACTAACGCAGAGTCGCCAGATAAGGACCAATAATATTGCTGATTCTTCTTTAGATTTTAATTTTTATTCAAGAAGCTGAAGGTAAATAGCAGAGGCACCAGACCATATGGGACAGCAATATTCTAAGCATGAACGAATGCTGTGTGTGTAACGAAAATTTACGAAATTGGCATTTAACCGGCGTATTTTGTTTTGTCAAAATTCAATATTATTAAAAAAAAATGTTAACACAAACAAAATTGTGTGTGTGTATTCAGAAAATAAAAAAAACTGTTCTTTATCGAGTGAGCGATTTTACTAAGTATAAAATTAATTTCGCATTGTTTTTGGTCAGTCTTGTGCTGTCTCTAACTTTGTCTCTGATTTCCTGAGATGTAGCAGTAGTATCATTATTAGTGCTTTTTCAGAAGTTGTTTCTCCTTGATTAATTTTTAGTTAATTTTTCTTTCATCTTCTATTCCTTTTATCTCTCTAGTCCGACTTTGCATTGTATTATCACTCTGTCTACTTTTGTCCTTGCCTTTAAGACGCTACGGATCTTACTATCATGAAATAACCAGGAAAGGCAACAAAAATACTAATAAAAATATTAATCTATACAAGCTTATGAATCACTGTATATCTAGAAGTGTTTTATGATTGAGTGTCAATCATCAGTTCTAGGATTTTCCTTATGTTCAGAGGCTAAAAAAACAAAAAAATTCTCTGTCAATATCACTGAGTAGTCGATCTTTGAATCGGTCACGTTATAGTTATCATATACTCTTGCGACTTGCCATCTTAAATAAATAAGATGGTGATTTTAAATAATCTGCGTTAAATTTAAAACTTTTAGTGAGCATACCTTGTTGATTCGAGATGTAAAAATATTAATTTTGAACACTTATCTCTCGCATAAACGGCTGGAGGTTCAAATATGGGAAAGTCTTAATATTTTCAAAATTAATATATTCCCCACTGTCATTTATTCGAGTGGCAAGATTAATTTTCTTCATTCTGACCCACTTCACCAATTTGAACGCCATATTTGAGAGGCAAGAGTACGCACTTTATTTATTAAAAAGAAAAAAAAACATTTGATATCACTTACTGTTTGAGCGCACGTTTTCCGGTCTTCGGGCTCGAAGCAACGTATAGTTTGACTTCAAACAATTCGCAAAAAAAAAAAAAATTGAGGAATACCTAATCTAGGATTTAAACTTGTCACAGCACCTCTCTTCACTGTACTAAAAAGTGAGGATTAGTGAATACCAACGTGACGGTGGTCGTGAGAACGAGACAATCAAGTTTTGTTGTTAGTTCATATGGACGCATATGCGCAACCCACAATAACAACCTCGTTTCACGTCACACCGTCGTGAAGGAGTTTGGTATATCCAAATGTAGTATGTACTCTTAAAGTTATGAAGGAGCCTGTTCCTGGGAATTCTAGCCGTGGGACAGCGCATTCCTCATTGCACTAAGTTCTCGGAGACTCGGCATATTTTGTCGGGGAAAGGACATTGTCTCATTTGTCTTAATAGTAACGTCGAAAGAAAGACCGCCAATGTCCCAGGAGAACGTAAGTTTTAAAGCTTTATAAAATAATAGGTAAATTACATCCTACCACCATGGTGGTGTGCGTAAATAACATCAGCAAGTGTTTGAGAGTTGCAAATCTTAGAAATTAAAAGGATTATCCTTAATAATCCACTTTATTTTTCAGTGAGGTGACCCGGGCCATTCACCCACAACCAACCGCAGTTATTTTCGTCCGTACATCTTGATTCCTTTTAGGAGCTGTGGAGAGGAAGATGCGCGTTGTGGTATAATGTATATCGGATCGGAATGAAAAATCGGAGAGCTGAGTACAAATTCGTTGCATTCACTTGCGCGCAAATACTCCTGGGAAAGGAATTAATTCATCTCTTCTCTCTCCAGATATGGGTTAAATAGCAGGACAGATTGGGTTTTATAGACTTGGTTGACAACCAGTTTACCACAAAAAGAAATAGCAAAATGGCAACTTACTGTTAAAAATTTTTCTGTCTAATCAGTCATGTCTACTTCATGAAAAAATGTATCAATGTGTTGCCAAAGAAGACTAGACATGTTAAAAGTTTAATCAAAAGATTTTTTCTTTTTCTGATCTACATTAACGATCTCCCCGATATTATAAGATCCCAAGTAGGCATGTATGCCAACGACACCACCATTTACCCCGCTCTTGACATTTCCTATAACTAACCCCACTTTCTCATCACTTTCCCCTCTGTAACCCCCTGCGCAACAGTGGCAGTAGAATGCCTTGCTTGGGGTGAGATGATTTTAGAAAAAAAAACAAAAAAAAACAATTGTCCAAGCGTGTATTACGTAGGACACTTGGCTGACTGACTTGGCTCGGCAGGCCTATGAATCGTATTAAGTTGATTTTGTTCTATATTTTTGAAGAAAAGTTTCAATTTCAAAAGTTAAAAGTATATACCTCATCCCATCTCCCCATACAAAAGCGATACCTAAAGTTTAAAATGCATTTTAAAAATGAAAACTCTTTCCTGAAGCTTTTACTATTTTCATTCCAACCTAACAGATTATATGCAATATTTCTAATAAGTAAAATTCTTTAGTGTATCTAAATTGTTTGGAATTATTTTTTAATCAGTCATATTGACAGGTCTGTCAACATATTTTATTCTAAATCTTCAAAAATAAAATATGCTTTTCTCAAACTTTGAAGATTGGCTAATTTGAAGTTTGATTAATCTGTATTAAAACAAATATTTCCTTTTTGTTTAAAACGTCTTTATGAAGTCTCGAAAGATTTCATAACTGTAAAAATTACTCGACGAATACAATGTGAACGCCTTATGTATATTTTTAACTACGCAGTAATCTTAAAAATTATGAAAATATTCTCATATTTTATAATGCAAAAGTACGTAAAATTCAATAGTCTTACTGTACTTACGAAGACGCTTGTTGAAGAAATGTTAGAAAAATACCAGTTTTCGAATCTACTATAGTTACCACTATTTTCTGATAATGTGGAGTAACATCTGTGTTTACAAAAATCAAAACGTTTATACACACACACAAAATTCAAATTTTGAAAAATAACTTCATTCATGTGTGAGTAAGTCTTGAACGTTTCATTAAAATACGGCAATTATCTAATTTTTTTGCCACAATTTCAAAATCAATGTTTTTTCACTGCAAAAAGACGCTAACATTTCTTTAGTTTATGATTCCCCTTTGACGGAAGAAAACAAAACAAACTAAAAATTCGAAAGTATTAATATAATTTTATATTTTTTAAATTCCTTTTAGAACCTTCGAAATTTTGATTAATCAAAAAATCCTTGGTCTTTCCTCTTAATGATAAACTTTGACGATAAAACTATGCTTATTTTTAGCGAATCTTTAAAAGGTACTGACTTAAAAGCAGTGTAAAATACTACATTTATTAATTTAAAAAAATTCTATATAGGCAAAATAAAAAATTTTTTACTATAAATTCAACTAAGATTCGAAAATAACCAAGTTTTGTATTGGCTAAATATTTGCGATGTTTTGCTCTGGTTTCCATTTAAAAGAAGAAACACTGTGTTCATTCAGCTAAATCACTACCAGCTGTTTTCGCCTGTATCAACTAAGAAATGCAGACAAAGGCACTTATTCTGATTGGATTAAATTTCAAGGGAATTACAACGTATTCATTATTAGTTTTAATAAGTTATTAATAATCTTTATTATATATATATATATATATATATATATATATATATATATACACGGCTGATGCTAACCTCCCATGAGAGCAACTTAATGCGCCTTTTTTGTCTCACGTTTTACTTTGACATAAAAATATTTTTCACTTAATCTAGTCAGAAGATACAAAGATCTAGGGAGAACAGTCTTTGTTCTCTGTTTATTTATTTATATATATAATATAATTATATGGTTATGTCAATTTTACATTGCGACATGGAAATTTCTATGTTTCGAGATGAATTCTCATCATCAGGCAATGTTGGTGGGTTTTTTTTTTGGGGTTTTTTTTTTAATGTAAATCATCTGCACAACAATACCAACATTGCCTGATGATGAGAATTCATCTCGAAACATAGAAATTTCCATGTCGCTATGTAAAATTGACATAACCATATAATTATATTATATTATATTAAGCTCTATAATACTCATTATATTGAGCACTGTTTATAATAAAATAAATGCCAGAGCACTCAAAATATTAAAAAAAACCTTGAGTCCTCTTCACTTGGAATTTTATATATTATTATTACTTTTATTTGTCTTTTTTAAATAACCTTTGTTATCACGAAGATACCATGGAAACTGTTTTTTGTTATAAGGGAAATTTTGAAAAATCTTAATCTAAAATTTATTAAAGCAAGTTTCCCTACTTAACCCATTTGCTGCGCACTGAGACTATATCAATTAATATAAGCGTGAGTCAGATAAAAAAAAAGAAATCATTACTATAAGACGTTCTAAAAATCGTTTCTACAGACGCGTATAATTCTAATGCTAAACAAGTATTAGAAGTTGGGCGTAGAATAAAATAAAAACAAGATATCTAAAAAGACTGTATCTGGAAAACAGTTATAATTTGATGCTGAAAAAGTTCAATATGTCGACAGACATCATCTCTTAATACCCTCTACTCTGAGTATTTGATGAAGTGACTATGCGCCCGGAAGCGTGCCCCACCCTTCTCAGGTCTCGCGGGTAGCGAAGTACTGATCTAGTTACATTTGATATTAATCTCCCATTTGACACATCAAATGGTCGACCTGTTTCACGTATTTATAAAGAGCCTAACGAAACAGATATAATTACAGGGTCAGCCATTACAAAAGTAAAATTATTATTATTACATTAATAATAATTATTATTAGTAGTAATAAATAGCAATAATAAAGTCACATCCAATTAATTTTATATGCGGGTTATTGTTAAAACATCATCTTTTTGTAAGGTATAAAAACACTGAAATGGATCAGTCATAATGAAGCGTTTCGGTGGTTGTTCTATGTACTTTCAGGACGTTGGCTATCATGGCTCTCCACAATGTCCCGGCCCTTTGTCACTCTTAATAAATTTTAGTCTTTAATCTCTTCTAAACTTTATCCACTATACATTTAGTATTTTTATGCGTGGTTTCCTGTCCCTCTTGCCTTCAATCTGTCTTGTGAGTATTAAATTTTCCAAGCCTTTTTTCCAAATTTTCCAAAATTTCCAATTTTTCCAAGCCTTTTCCAAATTTTCCTCATTATGTTCCCAATAAATTTCAACTGTCTCTTTTTGATAAGTATAGGTTTCCTTTTTTGTTTCCATAAAACTTCGTTGTTGCTCACTTGTTTGGTCCATGGTATTCTCAACATCTTTCTGTATAACATTTTTCTAACATTCACTAACATATAAGATTGATATTACGTAATAGTTCAGTACTCTTTTCTTTGTTTCTAACGAAATTATCTTGTTTCTTAATACTTTGTTTAGCTTTTGGAAGACACTTTTCTCTATCCCAATTCGCCTTCGGATAAGTGTGGCAAAACACTCAAAACACAGTTTAATTGCTCTATGGCATTGTCTACAACGTGTTACCCAAAATATCCGGAAACTTAGGACAGGAAATTCGCTTCCTAAGGGGGTGAGAGAGAAAAAGACTTCGAAAGATGTTTGAAATGTTCGGTTGAACGCAGAAAATGAGGGGTCATTTTCGACTGTGTTGTCAAGCGACTTGTAATCATTTCAATCTAAATAATTTTGAACACTTCTCTCGAAGCTATTTTTTTTTTCTCTTAAAAACCTAAGTAAACAATGTTCTGGTGTTTAAGGGCCATACTAAAATGAAATTCCAAAGAGTGTTGGAGAGAGCAGGGCCGGTGCGAGGGTCTCCCCACCCTCACCGAATCTAAGATAGCCACGCCCTTCTACATCATCTCGATTTGCAGAAGTTATTAGTCAAATACAATACAAATGTTATTGTAACCTAATTATGTAGAATAATGGATTATATGCAATATCGGTGAAAAATTCAACTAGAAAAATTGAAAATAAGTACACAGTATAAATCCAAATTGGAGACATGATATAATAGATCATTTTATTTTAGATAAATGATGTTTCGTTGTAATTTTTAACATCAACTTCAGATTTTTCTTGTTAAGACGTTGATTAATTTAACAGATAAAATAGTGAATTTTACAGTTTTTTCTCGAGACTTAAATGAACAAAACAAATTCACAATTGTGCTTAGTTTAATTTATAACGTATATAAATGTAGACAATAACAAAAAATGTTAAGATAGCGAAGTTTACAAAGCACTGCCTGAGACTCCGAATCAGATTTGGGTCTCTGGTCGGAAGTGGGGTACGCAGAGGGACTGTTCCGAGGTAGAAGCGTTGATCTAAATCGTATCGTCACTTTTATGTTTGTAGTTTATAAACCTTAGCTACTTTACCAACCCACAGAATAACTTACCCAAAATTAGTACGCGTCAATTTCAGCCTCAATGTATGACAAAGCTATTGAACTAAACTGTATCATTTGTCTTAAATCATTACTTCCATTAATTTAAAAAAAATAAACAAAAACAAAAGCTTAAACTTTTTGTTCTTGAAGAAAAGTCTATTAGCCTCCCCTCCCCTTCACGAAAATAAGTACAAATGAACGGTAAATCACGTATTTAAAACAAGTTGAAACAACTCTGCTGAAACATATCAGTGTGATTTCTCTTTTTCGGCATTATTGTTCATTTCCAAACATGCTCATTTATGTTTCCTTAACACGCACAGAATCAATCCGTGGTTTATACCGCTCCAACTATGATGAGCAGACTTCAGTTAGAGCTACATACGGTTTTGAATTCAAACTTGTGCTTCTTCTATACTGGTAGTCAACCACGACTGGAGAGTTTATTAGTCTGTCTTACTTAACCCATATTTGTGCGAAAGTGTATGGAATTCGAGCTTGGCTTGCTGATTTCTCGTTCCAAGCCACTATTTCAATAGTCCGCGCATACGAAAAATGCTTAGCGTAGGATAATTAATATATAAAAAAAAATGAGTTTTGATTAATCATATTTTTAACTCTTTATCAATGCGGTTTTACTTGGGGTGGGCAACCTGTTCAAGTATCTAAAAAGCAGCTCTGGGGATAGATTTTTTTTATGGCAAATCAGCCATTCGCCGGTTATTTAAAGCCAGAACATAGATTTTAGAGATTTATTTCTTTAGAGATAATGATTTATTAATACAAGTCGTACTAATTAGCCCATAGCTTGGGGAATAAGAGGTGGATTCATATCTTTCTCCCGGGGTATTTGCGCGTAAGAAAATATAACGAACCCGATTGGAATTGAACTTGGCTCGACGATTTCCAATTGCGAGCTGTTATCCATTACACCACTCGCACACCCAAGCTTACTGCACCTAGTATTCCTAAGCAGTTACCCATCTAGATATTTACCAGATTCGACGTTGTTTAACTTCGGTGAACGTACGAGAAAAACTGTTTCAACGTGATATGTCCGTAAACCCAATAGTTCTGAGGTAGGAATAGTTAAATAATTTAGTTTTTGGAAGGAAGATTTAAAACTTATCCGACAAATGAGTCGGATTTTACATGTATAATACTATGCTTCTTATTCGTGCGTGTTCATTGAAAGTCGAAATATTTTCCCAAAAATGTACGCTTTCTGATTTTTCTCTCTCTTTCTCTCTCTCATACATACCTATATATATCTCTCACAACAAAGATCCAACTAATTGTTTATCACATAATTACAGGATTACCGTTGTCAGACATGAATATAAGTCTGGTTGTTAAATTGGAACTAGTTCACGTGTGCGACGGCGACTAGGGCTACTGCCAAAAATACCACCACTCAAGAGTGACATTTAAAGCGAGAACATTGAATATAGGGGTCAGGAGAGAAAATGACGGTAGGAAATTGACCGTGTCGTTGTAGACATCTGATTAACCAATGCTAGTCGACTCAAACCATTAGAAACGAAAAAAAAATTTTCTCTTGTATCTTTTGTTTTTTAGTTTTATCAACAGTAATTGCTCAATGTCCTATCCCCCCCCCCAAAAAAAAGAAAACTAATTCAGTCTGGTTATTAAATAACAATTACTTCATTTAAAAGTACTGTAATTTTATTTAATTTAAAAGAAATAATAATTTGTAAAAATTACTTTAAATATTTTTAATGTTTCAAACAAATAGACGGTTTAAAATCATAGAAAACTGTTGCCATATCTGGCCAGGTGGTCCTGCTATTCATCTTGAGGTTTTCGGCAAAATCCAAAGGAGGATTTGCAATATTATCGATCCTGACTTGGCATCTCACCTTCAGTCATTTTCACACCGATGGAATGTTGCTTCTCTACGTCTTTTCTACAAATATTTTCATGACAACTGCTCTGATGAGCTCCCCTCTGAGGTGCCCTAACTATAGAACTTATTAATGCTACTAGATTAGCATTAAGGTCCCACCTTTTTACCGCGACCTAGTTAAATGTAACCACATCTTCTACTACAATAGTTTCTTTTCTCGCATTTCACTTCGATTTGCAGGCTTCCTGATAACTACAATTTCCAAAAGTTTAAATGCAACGTTAATTGCCATCTTTTATCTATCCATCAACATTCCCTGTAGTTTTTTATTCTCTTATTTAACCCCCCCCCCCCGCGCACCTGCGGCATTTCTGCCTTGCTTGGGATGAACCATTTTCTTTTGCATACACGTGACTTTAGAAACCAATAAGTGCTCTACAACATTATTGCATCCAAGCATATACAAAGTGATGTAAGGACTTTGTATCTTTGAATATTTGGGTTTTAAGATTTTTGCTTTAAAAAATGCCAAGAATAAAAACCGCTTAACAGGCAGGACCATCTTTTTTAAGTTGATAGGTTAGTTATTTCTCATGCAAGAAATGTTGCTCGTAAACTAAGATGTGCTGCTACATTACAGCAATATCTTATGTGACACTTCAGTTGATTCTAAGACATTAACTATAAATATCTGTTGAAAGTAAATTATGTAAGCGTTACTAACTTATGTAACCTTGACTCAGCTATAATTCATACTAGCTGGAGATCCTTTTTCTGTCCGATATAGTCGAATACGCGATGCATGAACAAGTCAACTGAAGACATTTTTCCTTTCCGTACCTGCTTATATATATATATATATATATATATATGGATCGTTGTGTAAACAAACAATTGTCGCATTTGATGTCTAAAAATATATAAAGGCATATGTCAGTTAGTTAAGTGCCATACGTGAAACACGCTTGGGCGATCATGTCTTTTTCGAGACGTGACTGACTGGGCAGAAGATTATCCCGCAGTAGGTTGCCATTGCTTTCTGCGGTAGACTGGTTGCCTACCAAGGCTATAGAACCCAATCTGTCCTGCTATTTATCCCATAACTGAAGGGAAGAGATGGATTAATACCTTTCCCAAAGGTATTTGCGCGTAAGTGAATGCAATGGATTCAACTGGAATTCGAACTCGGCTCCCCGGTTTCTCGTTCCGAGCAGATATCCACTGTACCACAACGCACATCCAAAGGCATATGTACATGTTTTTATTTTTTTTCATTTTTTTTTTTTTTCACCCATGAGTATAATTGTGCCATATCGCGTTTATGGTAATACATTACAATACCCACCGTGTTTGGGATGGGCTGGTAAAATTATCTCCACCAGCCATTACAATACGAGGATTTTCAGTGGTCATGTTTGATAATATGCCCACATCGCTCTTAGCCAATCATACATTTTAAATATTTTTTTATTTATTTCATTTTTACTGTACTAACGATTCAGTCAGTCAAGTGCCATACGCGATACACGCTTGGGCGATCATGTAAGTTGCTATTACTTTCTGCAGTAAACTGGTTGCCAACCAGCTATTCAACCCATAGCTGGAGGGAGAGTGGGTTAATACATTTTTTGCGCGTAAGTTGAACAGGTGAAGAGGCTCATCCCTTGTTTCCTGTTTAAGATGAGGTTTCCGGTTTTCTCTTTTCCAATCTTTTCACTCCTATGTAGCCCCCTGCACATCAGTGGTGTTACCGCCTTGCTCGGGGTGATATGTTTAAAAAAAAAAAATGAATACAGTGACTTCAACTGAAATTCGAACACAACTATCCGATTTCTCGTTCCAAGCCGATATCCACTGCACCACAACGCACATCCTGCTGTTAGTATGTTCGATTCTCCAACAGCTTGGGAGGATTAACAGAAAACAAACAATTACTATTGAATGGTAAATAAAATTCTCAATGGGTCTACTCTACTATGACAAACTAAACTTCGTAAATATTACTGGAGTGTATAGGAAATTGAACATAGAATAGGCTGTGCTAGGGATAGTTCAACCTAACACCGCAAAATGCTACCAAACTAAAACATTAACTTAAGTTCATGTTGTTAAATAATTTCGTCAGATCGAACCTTTCATATGAATATCATTAACTATGCCAATCTGCTTCATAAATAATCTATTAGTTGTAAACCGTTTTCTTAAATCAATTGTTAAAATTTGCTTCGAGAAAATGAAGAGTGTCACTGTAGGTCTTAACAAGGGCCATCATTTTTTTAACTTGAGGATTAGCGCTACAGAATCACAAAGAAGTTTAGTACCAAACAACAAGAACCACATCATTTTGAGGACCTTCGCCACCACCAACAACTAAACTGTACATCATAAGCAAATCGAAGAGAAAATATTTACCTTCAACTCTACTTCAAGCAAAAGGTTATGAAGATAACAGGGGAACTTGAGAAACCTATATTTCTGAAGAATTGTTTTAATAGAAAGATTTTCTGGGTGTTTCTTTACAAAGAATATCTTACAACCGCGTAAAACTTATTTTTCGGTAAAATAAAAAGTGACGCTGTGAACTTTCTAAAAGCCGTAAAATAAAAGGAGACTTGTAAATGAGAAACTGAGTGAATTTTTTAAACATGTAAGGAGAGTATGACTAAAAAAGAGGAACATTTAAGCGATGAATATTAAACTTTTCGAGATTTTCTCTATCATAGTTTTTGTAAAAGTAATAGCACAATAGACATTTCAAGTCCCGGTTAAATCTGATGTATTCTTATTTTTCTTAACTTTCTATTTAAAGAAGAAAAGAACCAGAAAGCTACATTTATTGCTACTTTGTATATTTGACCCCTTAAAAATGTCGTTTATGCTTTTAATACATTTAGAAATTGCTATATAAAACTACTTATGATCTTTGGTAAAGAAAATCACTAAACTATAAAAACAAACTTTAATGTTCGTCCACGGTACTTTAAAAAATGTTTCTAGTGCTATCATGTGACGGATTTGTGCGTCATGATCGTTTTTAAACATTAACATACCTTCTACAAAAACAAAACAACTCAGAGTAAAATAACACTAAAGTTGTTGATGAATAACGTAGGAAAATTTCGTGGCAAAAATAATCATTGTTGAGTGTTGACAAAATTTGCTCAACTCCAACCCGATACATCGCTACATCATAAACACGTACTTATGGAATTTAAAAAGTTTTGTGTTGATAGTAGGTGCCTCCACTAAACCGCTGGAAAAAAAAAAAAAAAAAAAGCATAGTATGAATAAAAAAATGGGGGGGGGGGGTAAACTTAATAAAAACAAATTTTCCATAAAAATTATCTTTCCTCTTAGTAATAAAGTATTTTTTTTTTAATTTTATCCTTTTTAACATGTTCGAAATTTTGGTAAAAAATCTAGTTTTGATATTATAGCGGGTAACCAAATCGTTACAAGAATTTACAATGGAAAACGTAATATTACATAACGGTTTTTTTTTTTCCAAGCGACAAACACATTAATTTGGTAATTATTGCAAAAATCAAATAATTGATGGATTTCAATAAAACTTTCAGGATTTATTCACAAATGAATTAATTTTTTTTAAATATTGGCAAATTTTTTTAACATCTGTTACCCTCGCCCCTCCCCACAAATTCATTAAGTTTTAAGAAATTAGATTTATTAGTTAAACACAGGACTCATTGGGAAATGTAAAATCATCTATTATTTTTTAAATTATTTTGCCTTTATTTCCGAAAATCTCCCCCCAATAGTAAAATAAAAAATGCAATAAAACTATTACATTTAATTAATTTGATAAGATTTTAATTGCTCTAAATAACATATATTAAGGACATCGTCTGAATAAAAATAATTTTTTTGATTAATAATGACTTTTACAAGAATTTTTTTTTTTTTCATTATAATTTATAAAGTTTCAAAATTATTTTTTAAAAATACTTCAAGGATTTGTTGTGGTTAGTTGATAAACTTATTAAGTGAAAATTATGATTAATACAAATCGTGCCTTCGTATTTTTAAAATATTTATTTATTTATTGTGTATTTGAATTTTTTTTTTTTTTTTGCTTGTATGGTAATTTCTGTGTATATTAAAATATGTTTCAGGGTTTCTTTTTTTCCTTACCGGAAAAACCTTTGTACAATTATATCACTTGTGATTGCCGTTACACTTATCTCGCATTTGTCAACTAACACATTTTAAAGGTTAAAAAGTTCAACTGCGTTTAAGAAAGCATTTTGTTCTAAATTTCATGCTATAAATAAGTAATACTTTTGTAGATCAGATTAATTTAACAATTTTAGAGAATTAGCAAATTTAATGTGTAACAGGTGTATACTTTATTTTTGCAAGATTTTTAAAACCGAGAAAAAATGACCGAAAAATTGAAAACAATATAATTTCTGTTTGAAATACACCAGCAGAGTATTCCGATTACTGGAAATCATAAATGTAATCATTTAGCTTTCAATTAAAACTAAAATAAAAGCTTCAAGAAATTTTTATTTTTAAAATTCAATTTAGAAGTTAGGTATCGAAAATGAGTAGACGTACCTATAAAAATAGACTTTTTATAGTGGAAACTCCAGCAATCATTTGACTCGACAAAACTCTTTACAAAATACATCAATGAAACCTGATCTACAAACCCATTTCTTACAAAAAATACATATTCTATGCATACGAACCTATCCTTTAAAAATACATGAATAAATATTTTATTAAAAAAAAAAATTCAAAAACATTTTTTTACTCACTTATCATCCCCCGTATATTGCCTAAAGCCTTACTCCTGTTTATAAATACATATTAAATAAAATCCTTGCTTTGCCTTGATAAAGAAAACTTTTTTCTTTTGGTTTGTTTCATATATTTGTTTCGTTTGTTTGTTTGTTTATTTATTTATTTATTTTTTTTTTGTATGCGCAAAAGTATTGTTTT
The DNA here is from genome assembly GCA_037127315.1 of Ascarosepion bandense. Classification (NCBI taxonomy): domain Eukaryota; kingdom Metazoa; phylum Mollusca; class Cephalopoda; order Sepiida; family Sepiidae; genus Ascarosepion; species Ascarosepion bandense. Next base: position 1,268,183 of record JBBBDQ010001834.1, on the reverse strand, counting down.
CTGAACTTTCCCGATGAAAACGAACCCACAAATAATTCTGTTGGACACACTACCAGCCGCCTGTCAAAACGACTGACTATTCTCTCTGACCAGAGCTCAATATGGACACATTTAAACTAACCGAATTTTATCAGGCTTGATACGCAACATACTCGTCGAGAACGATGTGATACTGTGCGTATTAAAACCGAAAGAAAGCCTTATAAAAATCATGAAACCAATCCTTAATAAAAATCAGTCATGAGCGCTCACAATCTGGCCGTATTCAGAAATTAAGAATGTCTACTACGTCTACCAACTTTTATACTGTCTCTACTAAAACTAACATACAATTTTTATTATTAGCACAAGAAAAAAAATCCTTAAATTATTAATAATTCAACCGAAAGCTCTCGGAATCAAACTTTTGAATAGATATTGCTCTGTTTCATAAAAACGTGCGTTCTCTTTTCTGAACTTAATGAATACATCGAGTAGCACACGTTTTTTCTTATATAACTTACTGGATTTTAACTGTCAAAAAACAAATAAAGACGCTTTTAAAATGTGCTGCTTAAAATACATTTTTTTTCTCTTTTACTCACATCCCTGACTCATGTGAATGAAAAACTTTGTCCGATATAAATTTTGGCTATTTTGTATATTATCAACAATAACATCCACATTTTGTGAAATGTTATTTGCATACCAGAAAAACCAATAAGTTTAATACGCATAAAATGTAAAACATGCCATATTAAAAAGAATACACAAGAACAATTGCTAAGAATAAAATGCAATGAACAAGGCATTTACACGGTATATTAACTCGATATGCTAAATGTGCCCATATGGTTTTGATATCTAGCGTTTTTTTTTTCTATTGCGACCGCGACCTACTGCAAGAACCATATTTTGTTTGCATTGCGACCTATTACCTACGTATAATAAAACTTTAGCAAGCTGTTCACTAGGTTTGTTTATTTATTATATTTTAATTTTCTATATGCAATTCTAATATGTGCAGAACATTTTTTTTTTTTGTTTAAAAAAAAAAAACAAAAAACTTTGCTCTCACTTGTGTATATTTTTTTTTTCTTTCTTGTAGCGAGGTATTTTATCTGGACCCACAATTTGAAAAACCCTGATATAGACAATAAAGAAAATATTTTCTAAGCTAGCTCAACAGTCAAACAGCAATTGGCTTGATAAAATTGTTTCCAGGAAATAAGTTCCGATATAAAAAAAAAAAAAAAAAAAAAAAAAAACTAACTACGAATGATTAATTGAACGGGAAAAAATCTTTATTAATTCCTTAATAATATCAATTATTTTTCTATTGTTCAAATTTAAATGATTTTTTTATTATTATTTAAAGTATAAACATGTTTTCTTAATATTCGTTCACTGTCGTTTAGCGAGGCCTTTACATTTTCCATCCCCCCTTATCACCTCTTCCTATTGCTACACATACGAGGCAGGAAGAAACTCTTCTCTTCCCGGAGGCGGAAATTCTCTATTTTTTTCTCTCTCACACGCACATAGGTAACTCATAGCTAAGCGCCTATGACTTCAGCCACATAATTTGTCTGTGAAACTGGTGTGACTCCTAAAATGACGCCACTGATAACTTTCCAATTAAGCAACTCACAGCTCAGAAGCCTTTCACTTAAAACCTTGATTTCACACTTTATGGATGCACACAGTAACGACAGAAAAAAACTTGCAGTATCACTAGTAATTAGTAATTAGTACGATACTTTGATAATTATCTAATTCTGCTTGTCCCTCTTTTCATTAGTTAGTTTTCACAACCATTACACCCTGACCTCATAAATAATAGACGATTCCGCTTTGACCGCGTTAAAACACGGAAATGCCATATTAGACACTACTTGGTTTCAAATGAAAAAAAAAAAAAAAAAGCTAGAAGTGTTTGACATCTTGTCCATTTCACTGAAACATCTTTTCATTTGTACACCCTTACTTGCAAAAATTTTTTTATTAAATTTATTTACAAGACAGGTTTTTCTGATAGTAATCCATTTTTTGTCATTCAATCTGTAACATGCTTCGTCCTTTAAAAAGGAATTCAAACTAAAATAATGTTCTTATTGATATTTATATTAGTAGGGGGATATAAATGAAAGCTTATGCACCGAGTGTAAACGCTGAAAATTTAGGGAGTTAGAAATCCAGACGCACCCCAACGTTTTTGTTAATGTTGTTTTTAAATATGCCATATTATAGCAACAGATGATTTACTAAGAAAGGGGAAATGCTGTATGAACTTTGATGAAAATTTACCCTGGAATATTCAAATCAGTGCATTTTCTATACATTTCTATTTTAGTAAATTACTCTTAATTAAAACTGCATCCTTTAAGTTGAAAGTATGGTTCAATTCGATGATTGCTTGTTGCAGTGTTTTGTAAAATATCAATCTTAATTCATTTATTTTAAGAAAGAAACTAGTTATATATAATTTTTTCCATTTTTCTTATTCAATGACCCACCATTAGTCTGATAGCGTTTATATCAATCTTCTTTTGTTTTTAGTCGCGTTTGACACGTAATTTGATTTCTGTGACGTAATCTAGCAACCATCTTAGATCTTGGATGTTTTACGGAGCTAATGTAAACAATCAGCTCCATTGGCCAAAAAGTGCGAAAGAGAAAATTGCTGATCTTAAACTCAAGAAGTGTCAACATGGCTTCCCTGTAGATATGTGTCCCTATAAATTTTGAATGGCGTAGCTTAAAAAGTGTAGGCGTGCATAGATTAGTCACACAGATTGTCTTTTATATATAGAGATTAAGGTTTTGGTGCTTCGTATTATTGGAATGGCTAGTGGCGATAACGTACGTTGCCTTCGCAATATAGCATTACTGTACCCGAGATCAACTAACACTTATGCACATGGGTGAATAAAAACGAACTGACGACATATTTACATAACTTGAATGCGATAATAGTTTGTTCAAACAGCAAACCAGATTACACATTTGCAAATACAAAAATGTTAAATTCTTACGTGATAACTGATTGGCCATGCCTTGCTTCGGTGACTTTTGCCTCTGCCACGTCAAAATGAAAGCCTGGGTAGACGTAATGTCATTCTGATATGTTATTTATTAATGTAAAATACATTAATTGTGGCACATGTCCAAAAGTGGAAATGAAGTTGGGCTGGTCGACATTGACTATGCTAGACCAAGCTAATCAGATTCATAAACTCATTCACCACAAAAGTTCATTACCACTCATTCCTCCATATATTCACAAAGAACCTATTAAAAAAAAAAAAATGACATAAAATTTTCTTTATATACACACTGATCATGGAATGGGTAGCGGGGAGGGTATGATGAACCCAGAAAACGAAACTAAAATAGATGTTTGTAGGCTCCGTCCACCACACAAAACAATACGTCGTTCTGATATATTGGCTCTAACTGACGAGGCGACTTATATTTTGCGCCTTTAGCCAGACAGTCACGTGATGCACTTCTTACTTTGACATATGCATAAATTATGTCCTCGTCAAGGACAGACGACGGTTTTGTAACGCTACAGTGGGAACGTGCTAGTGTAGCCCACCTGAAGTTGCGATTACACCAAACCCTTATCGTAATTTTTTTAGAGCATTTACACATGTACTTTAAAAGCAAAAATAGGTTCAATTTGATTAACTATAAAGGCATGGTGTCCTTTCATAATGCGCGGCTCCACACCACAAAAAAGATTGAAGACCTCATTTGGGAAAAGATTTCGGAGCTTACAGAATCATTTTCAAAGTATATTATGAAAATGTCATTCTTTCCAATGGTTCACTAAAGTTAGAGCTTCTGCTAATAAACAAATTCGAATTAAGCATAAAACTTAATATTTTTTGACCCCAGATTTTACTATTACTTATGAGATAACCTAATATTTGACGAGGTGTCACAATTGCATAGTAGTGGTCCACTCAGTGAGTATCGAACTCGCTACAGGAGCAATAGCCCAAAAGATACCCAAAATCTTAGTTTGGTCAGGCACAATCTGTTTTGGGAGACGATTGTTAGAATTACGAGTGGTGATTGATACCACCACCACCACCACCATTTCTTATATAAAAAAAAAAAAAAATCACTCCGACGAATGGAGCGTTTGAATAAATTTGATAGCAGTAAAACTTATGAAACTTTCTTCCCGACTCAGTCAATTCAATTAAACAACTGTTCTATTGTCTGCCAGCAGCTCATGTAAATTGCGCATGCGCTAGCTATTCAAATAACATTCACCGCGATATAATCTTATGAAGAGTATGTTATTTATTCAGTCGTGCTTGCTTTTCTGCAAGAAAAACAGTAAAAAAAAAAAATTTCAAATTAAGTTTAAAACCTCAACCAATTAGTTAAAAAATAGCTGATGATGCTCATTAGTACAACTCGCAAAAATCAACCAAGATTTATATGGATTGAAAGGAAAACGAGTGAATTTAAAAAAGAATTTTATGACTTCCATTAGTCCCTCCGTGACACCCTCTAAAATATCCATACATTGACTGATCGAAACCAAATGTTGGAGAGCAGTGCAAACAGGTAAGAGGGTAAAAAGTACAGTTCGTTTTACTGGGCTGCGTAAATTAGTACAATAAATTTTCATTCATTTAACATACAAAATACTCCAAATTAATTTTTAAAAAAATCATTTGATATTAATGCTTTTTTTCCTTGGCATATCTTTTAAGTTTTTAAATATACAAGAATCCAGTTTCCAATTAGCCCTGCGTTTGCGAGAACTAAACATATCACAAGACCAAACGATTCAAAAAGTTGGAATTTAACTCCAGAAAGAAATATTTACGCATAGCCAGTTGCATGCGCAAGAGTAAGAAATCCTAAGAATTATTTTTCGCTTTTAAAAGGCTTTTTTCTTTTATAAATATTGTTTATCCTATAAAAGAAATTATTAAACAGCGAAGTAGGTTTCCAAACAAATCAACTTATTCAAAATTCATTGATTGGTTTACGAAATTGAACGAAACGTGGTTTATAAATCTCGGCAAAAAAATGTTAGCAATAGCTTCAACGATGCTAAATAGTGTGAAGATTTCAAGGTTTGAATCCAGTGAGAACTGAACCTGCTACTCGATAGCGATGAAAACGGCTTGGCTTTTACTAACTATTTAATGAGTTTGCTTGAGAAGAGATATTTTTGTTTTCTCCATTTCGCAAGGCCCACCTAATATATATGTGATGCTAACGCTTTAACATGACAAAAGGAAGGACTAGAACAACTAAAAATATTTCTAAAAATGAGTTATTCCTAAAAACATTTTATATACAAATATCATACAAAATGTTATGCACGAATATATATCACAAAAACTATCGTCAAACAAAATGTCATGTTATCCTCCGAAGCCACTTCGGACGTTAGTAAATTCGTTCCGTTAAAAAAAAAAAAAAAAAGAAACGCTTCCTGCATTATTACCAGTGGTGGATTTACTATGGAACTTAAGCTTCAGGTTCCCCTAATCTCAGAAGAACCCTTGAAACAAATGTTTTTTAATAAGTGGATATTTCAACAAAATGGATGTTTGGTTTTTAAGTATTTCCCATTAAAATGAAACCATTTTAATTATAAAGTCATAAGCCAATGGGCTGAAATAGCTAATGTTAGCCTTAGAATACGTCCTAATACTCTTTTCATTCCCCTGTAATTGGTCAAATTTCAAAATTTTACTATGGTCTTACATCACCCGACCCCCCAGCTGCATGAGTTCACTAAGTTTGCCAGAATCTATTCATAGCATACATTTTTGGCAGTTGGATCCTCGAATCTATTGTTCTTAGTTGCGAGGGGGTCCTATGTTTGTCTGCTTGAGCTTCAGGGCATCAAAATTGTATATCCGACAGTGATTATTACACATTCTGCAGTGAAATGTCCATGATGGTTATTCTCTTATTGGACGATAATTTGCAATTTAATTATTTTTCTTTCAAGATATGGTTGAAAAATTGATTCTCACGTTCACCATTTGTATTCTGAGCTAAAACATTGTGCGCTGATAATGACGTTTAATAATTCAAATGCTGGTTGCGACATTTAAAAAAAAAACAAAAAACGCACGCATGAGCAGAAACTAGCTTTTGCCGGTATGTAAAACTGTGTTTAAACAGGTGTTTAGGTTTTTGCCGGTACGTAAACGTCATTCTCAGTAACTTAATTTTTTTTTTTTTTTTAACTTATGCTGAGCTAACCATAACTTTGCACTGTGTTAAAAATAGCCAAAATTTGTTCGAATCTAGGATTCACACAAAATACAGTTTACCTTAAAATAAATAAGGAAAAACAGCATACTTTTAATAGGATCATCTTGTAGCAAGCATTTGAGGTAGCGCATGCGCAGTTTTGTTGGCGAGTAATACATAGAACATTACTAAGCAATTGAAGCAGGAAGTAAATTTCAGTCAAATTCACTTCAACGCTCCATTCGTCAGAGCATTTCGGTAGGAAGTAGTGTTATATGAAAATGTTTTTTCTCGGTCATTGTTATTATTCCTGCAAAATTTTAGAATTAAAAACCCTCAAGAGAAATAATTCGTGGTAATATTTATTATTAAAAAATACGCAGGCTTACAGATAAAGAATGAACGAATCAAGATCCACAACGAAACGAGTGAACAGAACGTTTATTACAACAAATTTATTTATAACTTCGCAAAAATTGTTGATATTTCAACAATGTTGCACTGGGAACTCAAATCTCAATTACAGTTCATGTCATTCGACAATTATGGCGCCGGATTTCACCACAGAGTTAGAATTAAAAATCTAGGTGACTGAGAATGTAATTTTTAGAGAAAAATAAGTCTAATTATGTCCGTATGATTATAAACACAGTCCCAAACAGTTAAGCCACACAGTATAACACATCCTTGATTTGCTTGTGAAATCTTCTAGCCTGGACATATCTGGGAAAGACTTGAGAGTAACGAAGAATCTTTACTGGCTGCAAACCGCTTGCATACGGACAGGTAATGAATTGAGTAGATATAGAAAGAGGCGTAAGACAGGGCTATCTTTTCACCGGATCTGTTCAACTTGTACAGCGATAATATTTTGAGGACCCTAGAAGTTATGCCTGGATTCGTAATCGGAGGCCACAATTTAAACAACCTAAGGTACACAGATGATACAGTGCTGATAGCAGACACAGAAAGGAAACTACAAGACCTCCTACAGAAGGTAGCAGAAGAAAGTAACAAGAAAGGACTATAAATAAACTGCACAAAAACCGAATGCATGGTCATCAGTAAAAAGGGCAGCCCAAAATGCCAAATACAGGTCGGGAATACCAGAATCAAGCAGGTACAAAAATTTAAATACCTGGAAAGCGTTATAACAGAAGACGGAAAGTGCGACACAGAGATCCGAAGGCGAATTGGCATGGCGAAGGAAGCATTCCAGAAGTTGGGTAAGGTATTAAGAAACAGGACAATTTCCCTAGAAACTAGGAAGAGAGTACTGGATTGCTACGTGATGTCCGTCCTTCAGTATGGCAGTGAATGCTGGACAATACCATCAAAGATGAAGGAAAAACTTGAAGCAACTGAAATGTGGTTCTACAGAAGGATGCTGCGAATATCATGGATCGAGCATGTGAGCAATGATGAGGTCTTGGAATTAATATTGAGCATCGGGAAGAGACAGCTGAAGTTCCTGGGACATGCAATGAGGAAGGAGGGCTTGGAGAATCTGATACTAACAGGACAGAGGGAAAAAGAAACAAGGGAAGGCAACGGATAACATATTTGAAGGACCACATCAGGTGGATGACGGAACGAGGATTGCATGGTGTAACAGGAGAAGGCGTGCTCAGAGCCACCAGGGATAGGGAAACGTGGAAGGCCATGATCGCCTACGTCCTGAAGGGAGAAGGCACATAGAAGAAGAAGAATATAGACTTCTGGGTAGGTGCTGACAGAATAAACTTACAGCCTTGCCACGCTAGGGTTAAAAAAAAGGAAAGGGCCTTTATTATTATTATTATTATAAAATTAGGTATAATAATCTTCAATACTTCTCGAAGCCTGACACAAATTCGTCAATTATGAATTACTCATCAGGACTCGACAATCATTCGTGTCGGGAGTTTCGATGAATGATCCCGTCCTGGCTATGATGATAAACTACATTCGGCAACAATGTCTCTTCGGGAGATTTTGAAACGCGTGGAACCACCTCTTAATTGCTGTTATTCTAAGGTCTACCCTGACCCAGCAACTGTAGAGTCCCAGTTATGGGACTCTACAGTTGCAACTATTAACACCCAAACTGGGTCAAAACCCCATAAAAACTATAAAAATAGGTTTTTGTAGTAAGAATACTATTTACTACCTCCGTACAAAATACGTCAATAAAACCTGATCAACAAACTGATTTCTTAGAATATATATTCTATTCATACGAAACTATTGTAAAAAAAAACAAACAAACTTGTTGGCATTAAATAACAGAATGATATGCCGTAAAACAAAATACAATTAGTAAATTGTCGCCTTTTTTATTATTTCGTGCATGGCCGTTATTTGTTTGGGTTTTTTTTTTTTTTTTTTTTTTTTTTTGTCGACTGCAGTATGTAGTTGGGTACCGTCTGTGGAAAAAAAAAGAGAGAGAGCACCACGACCCAATTCATTTCGCCATAAATTTGTAGGTATATTGTACTGCTTGGCATTTGCGCCAGAAGATCCCATATTTAAGTTTTGGGGTGTAAATTTGAGAACACTGCAGAGGATTCGGAAAGAATTGGAGGAGTTTAATGGTGATTACGAAGGTACGGCAACTCTGAAACTCACTCTGATCGTTCTGAATAGAAAAGAACTCCCAAATTTGTTTGTGAAGGCCTCAGATTCAACACGGAGACCAAGTGCCTTGAAGAGATAATGCTGCCCTGAGTCAAGAGGGTGGCTGTTGGAAGACCTTATTGTCTGGCATCAGGACTCTGCACCATGCCACACAAGCAGGAGAACCAAATCATGTCTATCAGAAAATTTCTGCGACCTCATCACCCCTTATATCTAGTCACCTAACATCCCAGACTGCAACCCCTTGATTATTACGTGTGGGGCTCAATTGAACGGCAGACCAACAAAACTTGTAACACAAAAGATGAACTGAAGGCAAAGGCAAAGATTATAACAGCATTCATCTACTTAAACAAGGAGACCGTCCAGAAGAGTTGCAGGAAGTTCTAAAGTCGTCTGTATACCGTGGGTGAAACCAATGGCAATTTTATTGAATAAGTTTACTCTTTGGTATTTCAAGAGTAATTTAGGCGACAATTTATCTATCACACCCGATGAATGACTGATAAATTACGAAACTCAAATTAGCTTTTGATAAGTATTGAACGCTATTATACATAATTCAATAATTGTTATTGATACAGCCTAATATTGTGCAGTTTATTAGCAGGAACTCGTTCATAATTCCAGTATTATCCCATCTATGAGAAAACTGACTATTTCTGTAGGAAGAACTTTTTTTTTTTTAAACCAAGTATCTTACACTCTCTCTCATACTTGAAGAAGGCTGTGTGATACAATGGCCGAAACGTGAGTAGAACAATCGAGAAAGAAAGGCATCTGAGATTCTCGACAAAATACAAAGGGTCTTATTGTTATCGGTCCGGGACCTGACATCTCTGCTTCAGTTACTTTCCCACTGCCATGACGTGTCTTCCCTCTGTACTTTTTATAAATATTTTCATGGCAGTTGTTTCTAACCAGCTCTCCTTGCTTTGTTTCCTTCCTTAAAGTGAGCCCGACAGAAAGAAGCAACGCGTCTGGTTATATTTCGGTAGTCCCCCCACCATCCACTACTGGCTTTGGGAACCTCAGAAAGAGTTTTCTGGTTAGTGAGTAAACCTGTGATAAGTGCTGCATGTGTATATTTATCTCTCCCTGCCCCCAGACAAATTGTACATATGTGAACTTCTTAGGGTAACAGAGACCTTGAAGTATTATGGTGGTAGTAGTAAAAATAGTAAGTAAAAATGTTGCTTTTGGTGTAAGGCATAATGTGGTATGTTTGAGTCAGTAATCGTGGCTAGCTAATTTTAAGATAAGAGTGAAGACCAGCCTTTCCCTATCTCCACTTTTGTATTTTTCAAAATAAATATTGCTTCCTTCTTTGTACTGCGTGAATTTAAGCTCAATACGAACTTAGCAACTTTTACCTTTGAAATAGCAAGATGCAACCGTAAATTCTATTCTAATAGTTTCTTTTCTCGAAATTCTCACCTATGGAATTTTTTGCTACTTTAACCACCTATAATCTTCAAAAAATTAAATGCAACGTCAATTGCTATCCTCTGTCTTCATGAATCCTGTACTTTTGTCCTTTCTCGTCACTAAAGTCTTCTTATTCTCTTCCACTCTAAGTACCCCCCTTGCATCTTAGTAACATTATCGCTCTATTATTTCACCCCAAACAAGGCGGGACCACCACTAGTTCGCAGGGGTCACAGTGAGAGAAAAGACTGGGTACAGGGGTTTTGTAAAGTCACAGATACAAGAAAAATAACGCCTTTGAATAAGTTTGCATCAACACTAATTATATTTAGCTACCTCTCCACTGAGACAAAATGTGGCACAAGGCCTTTTTAGTGTGGGTAATCCGAGCCATATAGCTTAGGCAAAAATTTGTTTACTTTTCCCCAGACAATACTGTTCTAGGTTCCTCTCTGTCCAAAAGTAGAGAGTCCGACAATGTCAAGAGTAGCGTCTGAGCGACGCTAATGATATTGAGCTGTATCCCCATTAAGGCAGAATGCGACACAGTCATTTTTAATGTGGGTTCTCTGAGCACAAGTTCGGCTAAAAATATCCCGTAGAGCCTGCATAAGACACAGTCGGGCACCTGCCTATTTTCCCAAGACGAGAGACTGCCCTTCGGCAGAGCCTCGTCTTGGTTCCTCTCTGCCCGAAGGCAGAGAATCCGGCAATGTCAAGAGTAACGTCTGAGCGGCGATAATAACCAAATGGTTATATTATATATAGTTTTTGCACGTCACGTGATCCCAGCAGCAGGATACCTCTAATTACTTCAAGACGAGGTTGACTGTGTTTGCGCTCTGGCGATCTGTGTTCAAAACCAAGTGTCGGCAGCGACACTTTATTCCTATATGACACCAATTTGAAATGACTTCTGGAGTCTATATTTCCTTAGCTTCGGTTATTATTCGGTTATTATTTTTCTCTTACTCTTAAAATCTTGGTTCAACAATTTCTGATGGCGTAGGTCTGTCAGACGTGTCATACAAAATTTCCACAGGTACCTCTTTTCGGAAACTTTTTAAAAATCAGTGAATCTGCGTTTTCATTGATTAAAGTGCCGCTTATATTACTACCTTTGTCCCTGTACCATATATGTAATTTTGCCGATCCGTTTTTTTTTTGTTTTTGTTTTTTTTGTTTTTTTATAATGTCATCTTCCAGAATTCTTTTCCACGTTGATACATTTTAAGAAACACCTCATCACCAGGTTTGAACTATTTACTCATATTGTTATTTCGTGATGCTCTCACCTTACGTTCTGGTAGAAATTTATTAAAAACAGACTTAATCTTCCTTGTGAACATCAAACTCGAAAACTGTGTCTAGAATGTCGCCTGCAGAGTTGGTGTTATTCTGAAAATACTCAAAAATTGTTGTAGCATTGCTTCATTGATTCCTCTCCCTCCGACATTTTAGCCCCCTTTTAAACGTATTGACAAACTGTTCCGCGTGTCCGTTTGGTCTTGAGTGATAAGGGAGAGTTGTAATATGTTCTATTGCTTATGAATTTCGGCAAGCCTTTAATTCACTAGACGGGAACTGTGTCCCATAATCTGAAACAACAGAGTCAAGTACACCGAACCTTACAAAAATCTCGTGTAAGAAATTTATTGTTACTGCGGTAGTCGGTCTTCTACATTTTAATATTTCTGGCCATTTAGTGTAACTATTGACTACCACTAAATAGTATGTTCCGTTTAACGATCCTGCGAAGTCTATATGTATTCTGGGCCATGGGCCACGGTTTTCGGCCAAAGTTGAAGTTTTATAGACGACGATTTCGCTGCCAGAGCACAACCACTGCATAATTTCACTAAATTTTCGATATCTTGATCCATTTTTAGCCAATACGTATAAGACCTCATTAAGGATTTCATTCTAGAAATTCATGAATGTCCTATGTGAAATTCTTTTAGCATGCGTTTTTGCAACGATGTTGGTATCACAATTCTTTCTGCATACATAAGTACATTATTGCATAATGAAAATGCATTAAATTTCCAGTGATATGTCTAGATAATCCGTTTGCATGACTTAATTTTTTGGATAGTAGAAATTCCATTTTATGATTATAGTTCAATAGGATAGTTCCGTAGCGCTGTGGTCTATTTACTTTGTGTGGGAACACCCTTTTTTTATCCATATATGGGCAATAATAGACGATGGTCTGTTTGTAGTATCAATTCTCTATCATGTATAAATTTATTAAACTCTTCCAAAGCAAATATGACAACCGGTGCTTTCTTATTTATCTAGCTGTAGTTTTTTTCGGTTGCAATTAATGATCTTGAAGCATGAGCTATTAGTTTCGTTTTATCCGTTCTCATATTTGTGTAATATCACCGCTCCAGTATCCGAATCACTTGCATCTGATGCAACAACAATCTTTAATTTAGGGTTACAATGAGCTAGTGACAAGTTCGACATTAAGACTGTCGTGATCTCTTCAAAATCACTTTGACATTTATCTGACCAATTCCGTTTCACATCTTTCTTTAGCAGATTATTCAAGAATGCACTTAATTCATGCATGTTTGGTGTAGATACATGACAGCAATTAGCAAACCCTAAAAATGCTTTTAACTTTGTCTTATTGCGTTTGCCCTTGAAGGATCCGGTCGTCTACCGTTTGTATCGATAATTTATCCTAGATATTTAATCCTGGACACAAACAATTCGCATTTTCCTTCACCAATATTAAAACCGTATTCTTTAATTCTCTCGAATACTTTTTTACATTTTCCGTGTGTTGCTTTTGGGTCTCACTTTTAATAAGTACATCATTTAAATATGCTTGTGCACAATTCGAACCGGCAATCACCGTATTCATAATCTGTTGGAATATGCTTGTTGGAGTCTTTGCTTGAAGACAAATGTCAAGAGCAGCTCTTCACAGCGCTAATCACCGAAGTCGACTGTGTTTGCTCCTTGGCGACCCGTGTTTAAAACCAAGTGTCGGCAGCGACATTTTATTCCTATATGATAAGGAAGTAATGAAGAAAGGATAAAAGATTAATGGGATTCAAAAAGATAGATGGCAACGTTTTCATTTAAAATTTTGGCGATTTTAGCTGTCAAGGAAGCAAGTAAATGGAAAGGGAATTCCACAAGCGAAAAGTCCACGGAGATAAATTGTTGGAGTAAAAGTGGCGGTTACAATTAACTATTTCAACGGTAAAAGAGTGAGACCTAGATGCCAACCTAGTAGCACAATTAAATTCATATGGACGGGGCACCAGGGAAAAAAATCTCAGAGCAGTTGCCATGAACATATTTGTATAAAAGAAAGAGTGAAGCCACATCCCGTCGGTGAGAAAGTGACGGAAGTCGAGATGCCAAATCAGAACCGATTACATTGCAGAATCTACTTTGAGTTTTGTCGAGAACCTAGAGATGAATAGCAAAAACACCCGACCAGATCTGGCGAACCTAGAGATGAATAGCAAAAACACCCGACCAGATCTGGCGAACCTAGAGATGAATAGCAAAAACACCCGACCAGATCTGGCGAACCTAGAGATGAATAGCAAAAACACCCGACCAGATCTGGCGAACCTAGAGATGAATAGCAAAAACACCCGACCAGATCTGGCGAACCTAGAGATGAATAGCAAAAACACCCGACCAGATCTGGCGAACCTAGAGATGAATAGCAAAAACACCCGACCAGATCTGGCGAACCTAGAGATGAATAGCAAAAACACCCGACCAGATCTGGCGAACCTAGAGATGAATAGCAAAAACACCCGACCAGATCTGGCAACAGTATTCAAATGCTTTTATTTTGACAAAGAAAATACTAGTTGAATAAAAACTAGATAAAAATTCAAAGCTAACTGGCAAAAATTTGAGAGAACTCGATATTGTTCAAAAATACCTGCAGTTTGGTCGACACATTTTCTATTATAAAAGCAAACTAAGGCTCAGATTAGTAACCCAGCTTCTTCTGTCTGAAGACTCGTTTTAGCCTACGGCCAAGCTTTGTCCAAAGTATTAGGTACCTGATATAGAGATTTTTAGCTAGCTATTTGTCATAGCTAGTTTCTGTATTGCAGCCTTAGTAGTTTAAAAGAAATTTTTTTTTTTTTTTTTTTTTTGCTTATAGCATTTATTCGTAATGGTTTTTCCGATAAAATATCGGTACCTCATATGTGTAAATCATTTTTTCTGGTTACTTTATCATATATTAACTTCTGTATCTAAAAATTGTAAACTCTTTTTGCATAAATACATATATTTTTTTGTTTTATATAAAATTGTTAATCTAACCATGTCATTCTCAATTTGTTCCTCTTATATGAAAATTTACAACGAAAGGTCGAGTAGGTATTTCTATAACGATCAGCTTTCTATTCGAAACATTAGAAACAGTAGTCAATCAGTTAAGTGCCATACGTGATGCACAATTGGGAAATCGCTTTGGAGACATGACTGACTAGGCGAAAGATTTTCCCGCAGTAGGTTGTCATTTCTTTCTGCGGTAAACTGTTTGCTGACCAAGGCTATAGAATCCACTCTGTTCTGCTATTCAACCCATAGCTGGAGGGAGGATATTAGGATTAATACCTTATGGGACAAAGCTTTTCGTTAGTTCGCTGTCTAAATTAAGGGGTGAAAGAAAATTTCCTGGATATTTGATAAAAGAAGGGGCAGAAATAATATCCTTAGTAGATTATTCTTTACATAATAGTCAAAGTCCGTCTATTTGAAACTCAAAGGTACATATGTATATAAATATGCAAGATGATTGAGTTCCGAAAATAAGGAATATGGCTTGTTAGAGTGATGTAGCCAAACCGGTAACGGTGCTGTCACAGAAATTCCCAAACAAACTATTCGAATTCATATCTCACAGGAAGTTGATTCTTTACTTCCAATCAACATTGCTTCTTTAGTGGTCATAGAATAATGATCTGATAAATCGTGATGAATTCAAAACTGGTGGTATGTGGGTGTGGCAACCCCACTCCGTAAAAAGTTGCCTTCTAAAGGAAATCACAGTGGTTACACAAACGTGATGAGGCAGTGATTATATATCCCACATAGAATGATAAGCTCTCTCTCTCTCCCCATATATTATTTCAAATATTATTATTAGAGGATACTCGTATTTGAGATAGGCGCATCGTTTTTATTTTAAACAGTGTTTTATATATATATATATATATATATACACACACACAACAACAAATGTTATTTTAGTGGGTACAAGCGTTTAAGTTGACATCTGGTTTTTGTATTTTCTTAAACAGCGAATTTAATATCAACCAGCCTATATCGAGAAGTTCTACTAAAGAAAAATGTGCCTTCCGACAAAAATCAAACCTGTATTCCTTTTTAGTATCAGAGAAATCACTTCTATTGTGTTGTTACAAATCTGGTCACGTGGCATGATAAAGCAAATCACAATTACCTAATGCACGTCTTTCGTTAAGACTTTTTCGAATCTATAGCTGCTAGCTTCATTTTCATTCCCAAAAATGTAAAGTCATTTTAAATGGATGCATTTATTTCTTTCTCTCTCTCTATATATATATATATAATGCATTAAGTTATTAAATAAAAAATAACTGTCTGTTTTTCTGTCTACACAGTTTCAGAAATGAAAATACTCCTGAAAGATAATTACTCGAATATTTAATTCATTTTTGCTTTACGTTTGTAGTCTACGGTTTTCTGCATTCAGGTGGAAAACACAAACTCCCATTAGTGACGGCAAATCATCATCGTTGGACAGGATTTTCTTGATGGCTTCGTAATTAAACCATCGTGAAATATTGGAGCTGTATGCCCTTACTAACACCAATCAGTGTAGGAGACTGAAAACTCAGTATTTTTATCACGACCCCATCTCTAGGAAGATTACCTACCAAGGTTCAGCTATTCCAACCATTGTAGGTGTAAAGGTTTTTATTTTAATGATTTCTTTGAATAATCAAAATCGCGAATATAGAGGTTCCCTTAGACAGATTATATGTACTGTTTTCCCTTCAGGGCATGAATGATCATGGTTCTCTACAACTTCCTTGTAGCTTTTGGTAACGTTTGTATTTTCGCCATCTCTTCTATCCCTAGCTCTGTTACCCCTTCACAAAAGTTCGTCAGGTAGATGGCTAGCAGACCCCTCCTCTGTCCTTTTTGCTTTCGATATGTCCTGTAAATATCAAATTCTCCAAACCCTCCTTCCTCATTATGCCCAAGAAATTTCATCTGATTTTGAGTAGAAGTGTATTTTTTGTTTCCATTTTCCTTTAGACTTCCTTGCTGACTCGTTCCGTTCAGGTCTTCTCCTCCATGATATTGTCTCCAGACTTCTCTATATCTTTGAGGAAATTGTCTCGCATTCACCTGCCATATAAGAGGATTTGTGTTACATCGCACTTCACGAGGCTTTTCTTTGTTTCTAACGAAATTTTCCTGTTAATCCTTTGTTTAGCGTTTGAAACTCACTATCTCAATACGCGTTCGCATTTCGGTATCACTTTTTCATCTTTTTTTTTTTTAAGAAGAAAAATTTCTCAGATATTTAAACTTTTGTTCTTGTTGAATGTTGACATTTCCAATTTGTCGTTTACATCTTCAGTTTTTCTCTTACTGACAACCATACATTCTGTCTTCTTACAGTTGATGATTAGTCGTTTCATGACAGTTGAATATACACAGTACCCCCCCCCACCAAAAAGTGACATCATTTAAAATATAAATATCCGAATAAGTACGCGTCCCAGGCAAACGAAATTAAACAAGCTTCATTTTGAACAATAAAATTATATTCAAAGTGATGTAAATTTTATAACCAATTTCAAAGTTTCACAAATGTTCAATATGCACACCATCTGTGACACAACACACGTCAAGTCGATAGCCCAGCTCCTGCCACACACACAGTAGTATGTCTTGCGTAACATTCTCCATCACCCCAATGCTTGTAAGTAGATGAGGGATATAGACCTGTCCTTTCACATAGCTGCATAGAAAAAAATATCACAAGGTGTCAAGTCAGGTGAAAGTATTGGCCATTTCAACAACACATGGTCATTATCACTGGCAAGCCTAATCCATCTTCCTGGTAGATTCTCATTGAGATAAGTATGCACAGTCAACTTAGTTTTTACACATTACAAAATGATGTCACATTTTTGGGGACACGCTGTATAATTCCTAACCCAATGCGTTACTATTAGCTTTGTTAAAAAAAACAAAAAAAAAAAACATTATGATTGTCCACAATAAAAAAAATAAAAAATAAAAAAAACACTTTTAAATAACACAAATATTTACCGTAAATAAAAATAGTGCGTTGTGGTGCAGTGGATATCGGCTCGGAACGAAAAATCAGCGACCCGAGTTCGAATTCTAGTTGAATTCGTTGCATTCACATACGCTCAAATACCATTGTACTTTGTACTCTCTTTGTTTCTAGCGAAATTTTCCTGTCTCTGAATACACCGAAGAGTGGTCGGCTGAGATTTTTGCAATAATGTCAGCTCCAACATGTGACTTCACAGCTTTCTTGATTTTAATGTTCTGGACTTGTAAGGTATCTTCAAGATGGAGAACAATTGTCCGTTGCACAATACCAAAGACTCGTTGAAAGGCCGCTGTTGTGTACGTGATGGCTAGCATGAACAAGAACCCTCTGACCCGGGCAGACACTGACTTCCGAGGCTGAGAGCGGTTTTCCTGTTGTTCTACGTTGAACTTGTGGACACATTTTGGGAAAATATACTGTTTTTTTTCTATTTAATATATATATATATATATATTTATTTTCTTAATCTGATAATCTGTTCATTACCTGTAGCTCCTTATATCACGGAAAAACCTTCGCGAAAAGGCACACTTATTACAAATATATTAGTTCTGCTACATCGTCCAAGAACTGCGCTTCATTGACGTGTATATGTAACGAATTATATATATCAGTGGACACTGAGGTCAACACTAAGCGCCGATAGTCTGAAGATTGTGTTAACTGTCGCTGTTTGGTGTTGACTTCAATGTCCACTGTATATCTATATACTGTTTCCGATATTCAGCACTTTTTTTCCCTTGAAAAAAAAAAAAAATATATATATATATATATATTATTATCGTTTCACCCCAAGCAAGACTGTACTGCCACTGGTGCGCGGGGGGGGGGGCTATATAAGCCAAGAGCGAAGAGAAAGAAGGACAGGTTACAGGGGGTGTTGGAGAAGCGGTAAGAGAAGATAGAAATACTGATGTGAAGGAAGTTACGTGAGAGTAGAGTGAAAAGGAAGAACAATAATAAACAGGGGGTGTCGGGGAAAGGATAAGAGAAGAATGGGGTTCAAGGAGATAAGAGATGGCAATTGACATTGCATTTAAATTCTTGGAGATTGTTGCTATATATATATATATATATATATATATATATATATATATATATATAAATTTTATAATTTTGCATTGGGTATGAAATTTTATTATGGCATTAAAAAGAATAAGACCAATCTTATTATCCATAATTAAAGGACAAACAATTGTAAAAGAGGGGAAAAACCAGCCCCAATGAGTGAGGGTATCATAACGGTGTCCCCAGGAAACTTCGAAGTCATCATGAACCTGCTCAATTAAAATGATAATTTTTTGCACTAAAACTACCAACACTATCTCCACCCTGATATTGAGCACTTTACAATTTTAAAAAAAAACAAAAACTGATCACCAAAATACTTTTTATCAGTAAAACTATTGGCACCAAACATTATCATAACACACACACACCTCCCAATGTACAGTGCCTTTGGAAAGTGCCTAAAAAAACCATCCCTTGGGTTGACCCAAGCTTTCTGAGTGAAACTGGACAGATGGAATTGTGCACCAATGGTTGTGCTAGCACGAAGCCACAAGTCATCATAAACTGAGGGTTTCTGTGCAAACTGTTGATCATGCCAGATAATGCACCCCTTCCCAGAAACTGTATCTAAAATCCCTTTAGCATAGTTGCACTATATACCTATCTGTGAGTGTCGAACAAACAAATGTTTTTTGTGCAGGCTTCTGCATCAGGGATTGGCTTTAGCAGACACGCATACTTGGAAACGAACAACCAACCAAGATATATATATTCTTTCCATTCTCTCAGACACTTTTTCTTTTGACTTAATATCATTATGTATGTCTTTCAGTTAGAAAGTGTAAATGATTCCAGTTCAGAAGAGTAGGAAATCGAACAGATATTACTCTGATCCCATATTTACTTACTCTCCCACAACCTTTTTTAATGTGGTCAATTCCATGCATGTAAAATCTCTGAGACAAGGCTTTTCAGGCTGATTTGATAGTGAACTATTCAAAGACACTAACACAGCACCGCATCCCACATCATAGCACAGAAGAATTGGAACAGATGCTACACTTTGATCTCAGTCTAAAGGCCGAGTAAAGGCACTCATCCTTGGTAGAATAGTATAACAGTTTTACATACAAGTGGAATATTAGTACAGATGTCTAATAAGACAAAAGTTAAGAGCTGCAATGTTGTGTCAATATGACAATGACGAGTCCCATAACTCATTATAGTCTTAGGGTTACCATATGTATTGCAGCCATAGCAAAAGTGGTGTGTCTTGAGCAAGATAGTCTGATGCTGCCCAGTCCTGGTTTGAATTCAGTTTTCCTTTTCCTAGACTGGGTGTTATACAAGGCAGTCTTTCCTACTATTACCCATAGCTTGGCTGGGGGAGATGATTTCATACCTTTCCCAAGTAAGCGAATATCATGAACTCGACAGGAATTTGAACTTGGCTCTCTGATTCCTTGCTCAGAGACATAATCCATTGTTCAGAGTTGATATAAAGAAATAAAGATTAGATTTTTGTTATTATTGTAAGCATTGTAAACTTTCCATGAACACAACTGACTGCAAGGTGAAAGGTAATTTGATCTTAAAATCATATTTCCTTAAGAGATTCTCCTAGAACAAGGTTCTCCAATTAGAGATTTAAAAGATGATTTGGTATTTTCATAAACACATAACATGGACAAAATAACACAAAACTCAACAGAGATCCCTTATTAACCAAATAATGAGCATTTGGTGATGGCAAAACAAGAACCATAGTTAAAAAAAATAAAATATATACTGACAATTACTAGTCTCAAACAAAAAGGACACTTATAATCAAAATCAGAGATGGATTAAATTTCTGAGGCACATACTGTAGAAAGGTGGTTTGGAGAATCAAACACTCACAAGACATTGAAGGCAAAAAGGACTGAAGAATGCAGCAAGTAACCTAACAAGCTTGTGTAAATGGAGGGCAAAAGAGGGATTAGGAGAAATAATGAAAAGACAAACTTTACTAATAACTACAACAGATAAGAAGTTGTGGAGAGCCATTAT
>JBBBDQ010001834.1:640000-645000 GCA_037127315.1 Ascarosepion bandense | reverse complement strand
ATATATATAACGGTCCTAATTATAACAGAAAGAATTACAAATAGGTATACATTATTATGACTGAATAAAGTCAGTCAGTTAAGTACCATACGTGAAACACACTTGGGCGATCATGTCTCGAAAGAGACATGACTAACTGGGCAGAAGATTATCCCGCAGTAGGTTGCCATTGCTTTCTGTGGTAGACTGATTGCCAGCCAAGGCTATAGAACCCAATCTGTCCTGTTATTTAACCCATAACTGGAAGGAAGAGACGGATTAATACCTTTCCCAAGGGTATTTGTGCGTAAGTGAATACAATGAATGTAACTGGAATTCGAACTCGGCTCCCCGGTTTCTCGTTCCGAGCAGTTATCCACTGCACCATAACGCACATGCGTATCTTAATCTAAGATGTGCGTTGTGATGCAGTGGATATCGGCTCGAAACGCGAAATCGGAGAGTCGAGTTCGAACTCCAGTTACATTCACTTACGCGCAAATACCTTTAAGAAACGTATTAATCTGGCCCTTCTCCCTCCAGTTATGGGCTAAGTAGCAGGACAGATTTTGGTTCTTTTGCTTGGTTGGCAACCAATTTACCACGGGAAAAACATGATTGCCCAAGCGTGTATCACGTATGGCACGTAACTGATTTATCTCAATCTAACATGTTTCACTTCTATTACCACTCTCTTCAGAGACCGAGAGAAAAATGAACAAAATAACAAAGAGACAGTATATTGGTATGTTCTGATTTCGGGTATTCACGCCATGAACTTTGCTATTTCCCAATCCCTTACGCAAGTGGTGGACTTCCCACTCGCTTCCCAAGCACTCCCTCGGGTCATTCCTCACTACTAGATATATGTTTCACCTCTGCGCCTGATGCCTGTCAAGTCTCGCAGCTTTGCCCTCTCGGTAACTCCGACCACGCTGTAGTCTCTCTCAGTATTTCTTTCCAATCTCACTCCCCCAGGAGCCCCCTACCTATAGGACCTCCTACCTCTACCAAAAAGCTGACTGGGATGCCTTTCGCGATTTCCTCTGCGACGTCCCTTGGGGAAAAGTGTTCGACCTATCAGTTGATGACTGTGCCTCTGAGGTCTCGTCATGGGTGAAAGCTGGCATTGATGCCTTCATACCCACCAGGAAGTATTGCTTAAAACCTCATTCATCTCCGTGGTTCTCTCCGGCCTGCTCAGCCGCTATTGCCCACAGGAACCATTACTTCAGTCTATTCCGGAGACAGTCATCTGATCACAATAGGTGCCTGTTCACATCTGCTCGCAATGAGTACAAGAGAACCCTAAATGACGCCAAACGGTTGTTTGCTGAGAGAATGCAGCAGCGCATAGCTGACCGCAAGTTCGGCTCCAAGGACTATTGGAGGATTTGCAAACGAGTGCTGAACAATAGGAAATCCTCAATACCTCCTTTAATCCATGAATTTGAGGTTCTCACGTCATCTGCGGACAAAGCTGAGTGCTTTGCCCGCAGATTCTCATCCAACTTCACATTTGACTCGTCCGGAGTACACCCACCCGACTTCCCTATTAGAACTGAGGTCAAACTGCACGATGTATATATTACCCCGACAGTAGTATCCCGAGTAATTTCAAAACTCGACCCCCATAAGGCGAGTAGAGACGATGGAATCCCAGTGATAGTCCTTAAGAGGTGTGCCCCTGAACTTTCCCCTGTCCTCTCTAAACTGCTTAACTACTGCCTTTCTGCTTCCTGCTTTCCTGCATGCTGGAAGTTCTCTTCAATCGTTCCTGTATTTAAGAATTGTGGTGAACCCTCGGACCCATCCAACTATCGCCCTATCAGTCTTCTACCGATATTCGGGAAAGTATTCGAGGCCATAATCAATGCTGAAATAGTTCAACATCTCACTGCCCACAAACTCTTCTCTTACAGGCAATATGGCTTCCGCTTTGCCAGGTCCATGGCCGACTTGCTAACAACAGTAACTGAGTACATGCTACAGGCCCTGGATGATTCTGACGAGGCTCGCGCGCTTCCTCATGACATCTCCAAGGCTTTCGACAGGGTTTGGTACTCTGGCCTCCGATGCAAGCTACGGGGTTACGGTATTACTGGTCGGCTGCTTGTCCTAATCCAATCTTTTTTAAATAACCGCAAAATGAAGGTCGTTTTGAATGGGCGTGCCTCTTCATCCTACAGCACGAATGCTGGTGTCCCACAGGGCTCTATCCTGGGCCCGACGCTCTTCCTAATTTTCATCAACGACCTCCCAGATGAGATCAAGTCCCAAGTAGGCATCTACGCAACTGACACTACAATATACTCCCGCACCAGTAAGAAACCTGTCGTGGCGGACAGACATAATCTCGCTGCTGACCTTGAACGGGATCTACACTCTGTGGTGAACTGGGGCAAGAAGTGGCTTGTCAACTTCAATTCGTCTAAGACCAAGCTGCTGTCTGTCAACCATTACAGGCAACCTCTCTTGCCTCCCATAAGCATGGACCAAGCGATTCTCCCTGAGAGCAATACACTACGCCTCCTCGGCCTTACCCTCTCCTCAGACCTCAAATGGAACCACTATATTGAATCCATAACTAAATCTACTGCTAAGAATGTTGGGTCACTATGTCGATCCAGGATGTTTTTTCCGCCTGAATCCATCCTGCATATATACAAGTCAACCATCTGTCCGTGCATGGAGTACTGTTGCTATTTGTGGCCAGGCGCTCCTACCGTTCTCCTCAGTGTTCTCGACAGGCTCCAAAGGAGAGTCTGTAATATGATAGGTACTGATCTGGCGGCTCGACTGCAGCCACTTCCTCACCGTCGAAATGTGGCCTCCCTTTGTCTGTTCTATAAATACTTTCATGGCGTCTGCTCCAACGAACTTAAGTCACTGGTGCCTCCTCAACAGGTGTTTACTCGTGCAACCAAACTGGCAACAGTCAGGCTAGCCAAATGCACAGTCAGGCTAGCCAAATGCAGACGACAATTCTACTCCTGCAGCTTCTTCTTTCGCACTTCCCGCCTGTGGAACTCGCTCCCATATTCTTGCTTTCCTGACGGCTACAATCTCCAGAAATTTAAATGCAATGTCAATACTCATCTATTAACAACTGGACTCTAGCTCTCTCCCCACCCCCGTATATCCTTTCCTTTTCCTCCACCTATGTATCTGTCATCGCACCTGCTTTCTCAGCTTTCTATTGCTCCTTTCTAACTAGTTTGTACTCCTCACTCTTTTCTAATTAATCTTTCTACAGTTATGTAGCCCCCGCTCATCAGTGGTATTTCTGCCTTGCTCGCGGTGAAATGATTAAAAAAAAAACTCTTATTGGTCGAATATGGGTCACGTGTATTGAAGCAATAGATAATTATCTTTAAATGTATGCGTGTGGAATATTTTGTGTATAATAGTGTATGTCGATGTATGTATGTATAGAAACGCTTGTCTGTTTAGGTGTATGTTGGACGGTAACGTTAGTTAATATATGTGTATGTGTGTCTGTTTGTGTGTATTAGTATAGAAATATTTAATCACCACTATATCCTCCATTTCTTCCTACAATCTCATTCCATGTGTCAACAAGTTTATAGGTACCACGTTTGTAAAATTCTTTAGATTTTTATTTAAAATATGAAACCAAGTTCAATCTCTCCTCTTGCTGTCAAACCTTAGGACATAATTAGCAAGGTCAGGAGAATATGGAGGATTTTTCCCAGTCGATCTCCTCTAAAACGTCTTTAATCAATCCTGCAGTATGAAGATGAGTATTATCATGATAGAAGATTACTCACTTTGTTTTTTCTAAGTATGAACCTACTGTGTCCAAAGCAGTTTTCATTGGTGATATTGTTGGTATCAGAAATCGGTATTATTTAATTATTAACTAAAAGTTCATAATGGATGATTCTTTGAATATCCCACCATATACTCGACGTAATCTTCTGTTGATGAATTTCTCTTCCCAGTTGCTGAGCAGATCTGTTTCCTCGGTTAATTCACTAACGACAGTGCTTAATATTATTGTAAAGGAAGCCTGTCCAAAAAAACAAAACAAAAAACAAAAAACAAAAACAAAACAAAAAAAACAAAAAAAAAACAAACTCTTGAAGTTATCGTGTAAACAATGACACGAGACAATCAACATGTTGTCGGCAGTTCTCTGAAGACAAGTCGTGCAGGACCCATTTTCCAACCACCGAAACCTTTTAAAACCTTTTTTCAAATAGCATCGGGCTGTCATTAAGTTTCTCCCTAAGTTGCCTCGCCGCAGTGAAAGGATTTGCTGTAAAAGCAGCTTCCAAATACTCTGAATCGAGTCTTTTTGCTTAACCCTCACTTAGCTCGCCATCTGGTCTAAAATTCCAAGTTTTGCAACGGGAAAACCACCTCCCACAAATTATTTTATTCAATACATTAGCGCGCTGGGTGGACTTTGTTGCTACACATGCGCTGACATTCTTATGAAACTTAGAGTATAACATTTGTAATGTTTACTTTAGTTTGTGTAAACATAGAGGCAAATTCCGAACTTTATTATGAATAATATTACTTATATTGATTGTTTTTTACGTCAGAAATATACCCCAATATATATATGACAAAGTGGAGAAATTTGTTACGTTTGTTTGTGCGACAGCACATGCGCACGAGCGAGCGATGCTGGGAATAAGAAAAAAATAAAATTTTGAATTCCCATCATCCCTCATTCTTATGCATGTGTTGTCGCACAAATGTAACAAATTTAGTCCGATAAAGTCCTAAATGCATCGGACGAAAATTTTTTCCATTTTCTCATACATTACATTTCTTCCAGCCAATATTGTTCTTGATATATAAAAATTTTCATATCTTTATCACACACACATATAATATTATTATTAACTATAGTAATTACAATACTAATAGTAACAGAACTAATAGTAACATAACTAACTCTGCCAAAACTAATTAAGCTATAATTTAGATCGTCTTGAACAACCCACCGAGGACAAACTCGGAGGGAAAAGAAGGGGACGTAAAAA
>JBBBDQ010001834.1:627500-637500 GCA_037127315.1 Ascarosepion bandense | reverse complement strand
ACACACACACACACACAGAGTCAGTCAGTTAAGTGCCATACGTGATACACGCTTGGGCGATCATGTCTCGAAAGAGACATGACTGACTGGGCAGAAGATTATCCCGCAGTAGGTTGCCATTGCTTTCTGCGGTAGACTGGTTGCCGACCAAGGCTATAGAACCCAATCTGTCCTGCTATTTAACCCATAACTGGAAGGAATAGACGGATTAATACCTTTCCCAAGGGTATTTGCGCGTAAGTGAATGCAATGGATTCAACTGGAATTCGAACTCGGCTCCCCGGTTTCTCGTTCCGAGCCGATTTCCACTGTACCACACACACACACACACACACACACACTTAAAAAGTCCTACAAACAATATATATCTTTTAAGTCCCTACAGCCATCCATCTGTAAGTAAGAGTGTCTTTGGGGCCTGAACATTGTTTGCCTCATACACACAAACTGAAGCTAGCAAATATAGATTCGTAGAAGTCGCAACGAAGGATATGCTTTCCTTAAATAAATAATTAAGACCTTTTCTCCGGGGTCAAACTTTTAACAGTACGCTTAGGCTAAAAAAGTGGTTGCTCTGAAAATGAAAAAAGAAATACATGTTCGGTTCCTGTCAGAGACAATTTTTATTTAGTAGTTCTTCTCAATCTAGGCTTGTAATTATTAATTTCACTGTTTATGGAAAAAAATGAAAAAAACAATTACGTCTGAGTAGTGAGTTCGATCCTCACTGGATACCTCGGCTTTGTATCACATCTAAGCTACGCTTAGAAAATTACTTGTAACATTTCGTTAATGACGATTATTTTTCTCTAGAGAATAAATATTCTTCTTCTAAAAGATATTTTTGCATCATCAAATGAATAAACTAGAAACAGATCATACGCAGCAGTGTGTGTTAATCGTTCTGTCACCGGAGGAATAATATTATACCAAGACTGCAGTTGTTTTTTTTAATCATTGAAGGAATCTTTTCTCCAAAGAAAATTACTAAGGTAGATGTATATGCGCATCGTCTTTTTTTATGAAAAATTACCTTGATTTTTTTTTATCAGTGCGGTGCACTGTTTGAAAATGTTGCCTCTTCTAAATTCATTAAACATAGTCAAATAGATAAAATAAAATAATTAATAAAAAAAAAAGAAAAAAAAAGAAAATATATTTATATACACCTCATCTGAAAATATTGTTTACAAGGTTTATGGTTCTGAATGTTTGGCTTTCTTAACTGCGATTCAAGTAAACGTAATTAGTTATTAATTACTCAGAATGCAACAGCTCCAGATAGAATAGAACATTGAAAAATCACCGAGAATCGTTTTCATATTTAGTTTATCTTTTGCCATGATGACCTCGCATAGATTTCAAATTATAAACAGATTTCTAGCTATCTGCTTGATGATTGGATAACTTAATTGTTTCTGCGGGAAATCTGCATTCCTTCCTACTACATTAAAAAAAAAAAATTCATTATATTCATTATATATCTTATCCCCCCGAAAAAGAATTTAACACCTGTTTCTGTTCTTTTGTCAATTACATGGTTTTTATCGTCTTCCGTACATGAAATTTGCTTTGTAGTAAATTTGCTTTTTGTTGTTGATTTTGGTTTCACGAACAAACATCTAAGAAAGCGTTCCCCATTTGTGCGCTGATGGCTGTTGAGATCAATACGGGATAGACATTTCCAACGGATTAAGATGAATATTTGAGTAATAAAATGCGAAAGATATTTACTCAAATTCAGTTTCGTCTTTTTCGTCTTAAAGAAGACCTTCACCTCAGGTGGTACTAACTGTTGTAAGTGGACAATATAAGATGAGAAGTGGAAAACATGGAAATACCTAGTACTCTTTTTAAATAAAAATAACGTAGCTAGCGCTGAGGTGAAGAGGTCACGTTACCAGTGTCATAATCCATTATGTTCGTAGGGGCACGGCTTGTGCTGCAGCTATGCAGCAATAATGTCTAGGGTAAGATAATTCAATGGAGATCGTCCCTTTTGAGACTAGTTTCAAATTCAGTTTTCTTTCTCTTATATTGATTCCGACTTGAAGGCAATAGAGAGTTAGTCCTGCTCGAGGAAGGTGAATACAAGCCTTTTGCTAAGTTATGAGCGCGAAGAGAACGAAATCGAATCGACCAGAATTTGAACTCGGCATTTTTTACACTATCGGTACATGAGAAGAAAACAGACGTTAAAACTATTGAGGGAAATCGCCGAATTTATTCCAAGTACTTTTGTCAATCGACGGTCGTTATATATATATATATATATATATATATATATATATATATATATATATATATTAAAATACTTTGATCCAAACGGAAAAGTAGGAAGGTAAATCCCAAAACCTGATCCTAATTAATATTAAATTTTAATATTAAAAAATGATACAGGAGAAGAGCTCAATGTAATTAAAATTACAGAGCTAATATAATTTGATTTCTATTTTCATTTTGAAATATGTACTGTTGCTGATGAGATGTGAAATCTCTCTTAGGGATTTCATGTTGAAATGATCATTCAACAATTTTGAATATTGAAAATTTATTATATATATATATATATATATATATATATATATATATATATAGCTTCTTTTCTCCTAGTGGATCAATCTCTCACAAGTTGGATGTATATATATAAAGCTGCATTCAGATGTAAATCATTTTCACTAAAGTAATTGATCAGTGCCTGATGACGAAATAAATTGACTAAAAGCGACAACAATTATTTAGGTGAGGAAGTTGTGGAGAGACATGATCGCCCAAGCGTATATCAGGTCAACAATTTCTTAGGTGAGGAAGTTGTAGTGAAGCATGATTGCTCAAACGTGTATCAGGTATGGCATCTAACTAAAGGCGTCAACAATTTCTTAGGTGAGGAAGTTGTGGAGAGACATGATTGCTCAAGCTTGTATCTCGTATGGCATTTAACTGATTAGCAGATGCATTTTGGTCGATGTCACAAAAAAATTAATAGAAAAGTCAAAGGTTAAATTCTGGGTAAGAATTGTTCGGAATAAAAATAACACACGCGAGATAAATTTATCGATAGTCGGTGTTATTTATATTTGGGACCGAGAAATAAGCGATATCATGTCTTGAATTTTGTAAAAACAAACCACACCGTCACACCTAGTGTCATTCATACCATCTTCCTAGATTACAGTAGGCGTTAAAATGAATTCTATGGCTACATTCCGATATCCACTAATAAGTATACGCATTAGTGTTATGCCAACACTTGTTGGGTTACTCAATGGAGAATCTAGGTCTTTTAAAACAAACATTACATTTAATTTATGGGATCAGTCAGTTAAGTGCCATACGTGATACACGTTTGGGCGATCATGTCTCGAAAGAGACATGACTGACCGATCAGAAGATTTTCCCGCAGTAGGTTGCCATTACTTTCTACGGTGGCTGGTTCCCAACCAAAGCTGTAGAACCCAATCTGTTCTGCTGTTTAACCCATAGCTGAAGGAAAAAGATGGATTAAAATCTTTCCCATAATTTGTAAATAACTAGACGTAGGTCCGGTTTACACTAAAGTCAAAATGTAGGTTAAGTTTACGCTTGTGTAAGAAGATAAACATACATCCAGTTTACACCTAAATCTTAAGTTAGGCATTGCTTCAGTTTACACCGGTATGAAAAAATAAATCTCTGCCTGATTTATACCCGTGTCTGTAAGTAACCCCTTGGAAAGTAACATTATTGGGCGTTGTGGTCTTAATCCTCTACAAGAGATGAATTGACATATTCGGTTCCTGCTATTCATCTTAAGGTTCTCAATAAAATCCAAAGAAGGATCTGTAATCTAATCAGTCCTGACTTGGCATCTCGACTTCAGTCACTTTCTCACCGACGTTACGTGGCTTTCCTCTGTCTTTTCTACAAATATTTTCATGGCAACTGTCCGACAAGCATTTTCCCCTGGTGACCGTTCACGTGAATTCAAGCGTGCTACTAGATTCGTATCTAGAGTCCACCCTTTTACTGTCGAAATAGTTAAATGTAACCACCTGCTCTTCTCTAATAATTTCTTTACTCTTAATTCCAGCCCGTGGAACTCCCTTCTGTTTCCCTGATAGCTACAATCTCCAAAAATTTAAATGCGCCGTCAGTTGCTATCTTCTATCTTTTTGTATCCCATTCATCTTCTATCCTTTCTTCAATACCTCCTATACCCAGTCTTTTCTCTCACTATAACCCCCTGAACACTAGTGGCGGTCCTGCTTGTGGTGAAAGGATTAAAAAATTCTAAGCCCAGCTGATAGAGCAATCGATAATAAGACATAAAAAATATCAGCAAAATGTTGATGGTTCGTCCCATTGTACGTGACATGGCTAGTCTTAACTGCGAAGATCTAAATGAGTGAAATGAAGGAAGGTAGCTCATCAGGACATTCACCATGGAAATAGCGATGGAGTATTAAGAAGCTTGCGTCATTTCGCCTGTGGGGAAAGTGGCTGTATGGTGGAAAATAGGCCATCGCTTACAAAGCCGCCTAGTCGCTTTTGAACTTAATCGGTGTGGAAAAAAAAAACAAAAAAAACAAAAAAAAAACGACGAGTAACGAGGTTTTGGAAAGGAATGACACGAAGAGGATAATGATATTTAGAATCAGAAAAAGACGGTTTAAATTTTTGGAACATGTAATGAGGAAAGAGGGCTTGGAGTATCTGATGCTCACAAGACGGATAGAAGGAAGGAGAGACAAGGGAAAGCAACGCGTGACATACTTGATGGACTTGAGCAGATGGATACCGTAGCGGGGGTTGAGCGGTATAACAGGAGAAGGTGTATTAAGAGTTACAAAAGATCGAGAGATGTGGAAGACCATAATCGCCCGAAGGGACACGGCACATAGAAAAAGAAGAAGAAAAAAAAAGCTCTGTCAGTGGAGATTTGATAAGACTTAGATCGTTGCCAGATCGGTAAAGGTAACGTTTTTGAAAGACGTGTTTTTTTTAAATATATAGTTTATTACTCATCGAAGACTACTTTTTTTAAATTTCTAATTAATGTTGGTTATCTTAACTGTTGTAGAATGTAACAAGCTGTTATTAAAAGCAAGAATATATATAAAAGAATAACTAGTAAGAAATAAAGAA
The DNA here is from genome assembly GCA_037127315.1 of Ascarosepion bandense. Taxonomy (NCBI): domain Eukaryota; kingdom Metazoa; phylum Mollusca; class Cephalopoda; order Sepiida; family Sepiidae; genus Ascarosepion; species Ascarosepion bandense. The sequence continues at coordinate 632,376 of JBBBDQ010001834.1, read as the reverse complement.
TAAAAAAATACACTTTTGTCTTCCAGAATTGAAAAAGAGGTTAAATAAACATGGAAAAGTAATTACGAAAACACTTACTTCGTTTCTGGAACGATAGCAACGATGCGTGTGGGAACTTGTTGCCAAGAAAAATAAACCTTATAGAAAATTACAAAAAAGAATGAAAAACTTTGAGAGTATGTGAACGACAGTTTTAACGCAATAACAATAATAAACGCAATATTTCTGAATAACTGTAAGTTTAAAGTTGAAATTTTGTTCGTCATATTGACTCTATGAAGCGTTGATTAACAAAGGGTAATGGTTTTCTTTTTGGTAGCCTGCGAATCTCAAAAAAGCCACAATAAAAGAAAGAAATATCTCATGAAATTTGAGCTGAGGCAAAGCACTCTGAAGAAGCAGTCTTCAAGGTTTGGACTTTTCTTGTCGGCACGCCTCTCGTAATTGGCATCCACATTGTTTATTTTTAAACAAATTTATTACTTTAATATCTTCTGTATTTTATATATAATTAAACGAAAAGCAAATATTAAAATAATTTGTTCCCTTTTGTTGATTCTATGTTTCGAAAGTAGGAATTTAAAATATGGTTTAAATTTGTCAGAAATGAGCACGTGTTTTTTTGGGGGTTGGGAACAACTTTACTAGTAAGTCATGATTTTGCTTTGATTTTATTTTATTTTAATTTTTTGTTGTGGCTAATTTTAAAAGTTTCATAGTTATTTGAACGAGTGCGTTTTTTTTTTTTTGCATTTTTTTCAAAGAAATTTTTTTTACTGGACTTTAACTAAGTTAAAATTTAGTTAACTCAACGCCCCTATTTTTTATTTTTATTTATTTATTTATTTATTTCAATTGGAGTAGATAGATTAAACTATCGCCCGGTTCCCACCCCACCCACGTCTATTGAACAGGTGTAGAGGCTCATCCCTCGTTCCCTGTTCAGGATGTGGTTTCCGGCTTTCTCTTTTCCAATCTTTTCGCTATTCTTTTTTTTTTCTTTTTCATTTTTTTTTCAATTGGAGTAGATAGACTAAACTATCGCCCGGTTCACACTCCACCCACGTCTATTGAACAGATGGTTTCCGGCTTTCTCTTTTCCAATCTTTTCTCTTTTCTTTTTTTTTCTTTTTCATTTTTTTTTCAGTTGGAGTAGACAGACTAAACTATCGCCCGGTTCACACTCCACCCACGTCTATTGTACAGGTGTAGAGGCTCATCCCTTTTTCCCTGTTTAGGATGTGGTTTCCGGCTTTCTCTTTTCCAATCTTTTCACTTTTACGTAGAAAAAAAATGAAAAAGAAAAAAAAAAAGAATAGCGAAAAGATTGGAAAAGAGAAAGCCGGAAACCACATCCTGAACATCTTCAACAAGTACTCTTCACCAGTTGACTATTTGCGTGCAGTATCATATAACTTAAGACTATAAGGATTTTTCTTATTAAATTGTTTTATTAGCGATATTTGTATTTCAAATAATTATCATTTGCATATTTCCTCTTTTAATTTTTACATTTTTATTGCAATAAAGAATTTTGCAATTGATATAATTATCATTTAGTACAATTGTCCTTTCGATTAATTTTTATTCAAACAATTTACAATTCAATTCGAATAATTATTTTCAAACGATTGTTTTCCAACAATGTTCACATAATCACTCATACCAGTGCGCCGACAGTTTGACTTTTAGGCGGTGATACAAGCTGCTATCAAATTCATTGCCGTAAAAGAATACAGTGCAAGTAGGTGCTGTGACACGGAGATACATGCGACCTCCTTTTCTTCAATTAAAACCGTCTGGGGGGGGGCCTCGGGTTGTAGGCCTTTCGAGAGACTGGATGAGGTTCGGGTTGTGGGCTTTTCAAGTGACTAGATGGTCGTTTTGGAGAAAGGTTCTACATGTTAGACATAACGCACTGGTGATATTTCTCCATTGATCAAATGAACATTACAACACCCTATACCTGATTTTAAGCTCTACGCATTGTTAAAGTAACCATTGCAGACTGTACGGTGTCCACAACACAAATCAGAAAGAATGAGACACCAGGGGTGTCCACACTGACTGTTCGAAATCGATTACCTACTGCAGAACTACGAGCACCTAAGCCTATAGCCATACACCCATTTACAGAACAACATCGTCTTCATTTGTATCGCGACATGAATCGTTATTTACTGCAAGACTATGGGCACACTTGCCTATAAACCTAGGCTCAGTTACACCAGAACACCATCTTCAGTAATATCATGAGGGGATCACCAGGGGTACCATATAGATCACTGCAGTTTTCAGTGATGGGAGTAGGTTCTTCTTTCATGCAAGAATGGACATTTTGCGTGCGTAAGTAATGTAGAACAGAAGAGCGATATCATCCAAAATGAATTCGTCCCTGGCATCATGATTTAGGTGCTATAAGTTAAAATTGATTTTCTTCTTGGATTTCTGGAGGGACCGTTGTTGTCCGTATTACTGAATTATTGTCTGTATTATTGAATATGCTCTGCAAAATGTTCCATAATTTTCTGACCGATACGATCGCTAAACCTGAACTTGTGAAACACGATGGGACGACGTAACCCTGGTTTAGTTGGCCTACATACTTCTTCCGCTGTGTTTCGTCTCAGGTATAAGAGGCGTGAATATGTTGGACAGTACGTGTTCGTGATGTTTTCGCATTGACTATAGTGGTCAAATTAACATTCCTATACCTGTAGACCCGGTTTAAAGATCGATGCATTGCTAAGGCAACAGTTACAGACTATACGGTGTCCACAGCACAAATCAGGGAAATCTGAAACCAGGAGTGTCTACATTGACTGTTGGAAATCGTTTACTTGCAACAGAACTACGAACATGCATGCCTATAACCATGCACCCATTTACAGAACAATGCCGTTTCCAGTGGTATTGTGACGGGATCACCGTGGGTATCAAATGAATCACTGCTGTGATGAGAACAGCTTCTGCTTTCATGAAAGTGAAGATTGTCGCTTGCATTTAGTGTTTTTGGAGGAAATATCGATGACTGTGTTACTCAATACGCTCTTCAAGATGTCTGACAACTTAACTGCACAACATGATCGCCAGACAAAATATGAGAGAAGTTGAAACGACGTATGACTTGTTTAATTAATGTACCTGTATTACAACAAAATGCTATATCACAGTAACACAGGTATTTGCCATCTTTACATTTTTATGTATGCGAGAATACATACCTATGTTAATTTCCAAAAGAGGATATCTTTTTTTATGTGCTATGTACCTTCAGAACGTAGGCGATCATGGCCATCCACATGCCCATATTCTTGTTAGCTCCTAAAACATTTTCCCTTAGTATTTCTCTCAAACCTTGCTCAAACATCCACTTGCTCAAGGCCACCAAATATATTACGCGTTGCTTTCCCCCGTCTCTCTTTCTTCAATCCGTCCTGTGAGTAACAGATTCTCCAAGCCGTCCTTTCTCATTACATGCCCTATAAATTTCAGCTGTCTCTTCCTGATGTTAAGTATAAGTTTCATTTTCGTTTCCATCTTCTCCGAAGCCTTGTAGTTGCTCACATGTTTGGTCCATGGTATCCTCAGCATCTTTCTGTAGAACCACATTTCTTTTACTTCAAGTCTTTCCTTGAGGACAAATATCACATAACTGTCCAAAACAGGTGTTATATTATATATCCTGAGTACCAACAGAATATAATTGAATTTAAAAAGAATTTATTCCTGTCAATGGCGAAAAAAAAAAAAAACGAGATGATTTCAATTGAAACTGGAATGCAGAAAATAAAAAAGGGTATTGTGTCAAAAACGCCGGTTTTCAAGGTCACAAAATATAAAACAATGGAATGTGGTCTGTGACCTACAGAATATAATTTAATTAAAGAAGGGAAATAATGCAGAAATAACGTTCAAGGCCGGAAATATAAACATTAAGGAAAGGAATGAATTATATTTTAGTAAGCCAACAAAATATGGTTTTGTTGCCAGAAACAATCACAAATAACCAGGCATTGCATCAGCGTGTCAAAGTTGGAAAAAAATTGAACAATGAAATAAACAAGAATGTGATTACGCCAAAATGCAACTGGCCAAAGACAACAATTGGCGAGTATGCCTAGCTGGGGATGACGTAATTGGGTGAAGCTCGACAGGGTCTGGACTTATATATAAGACCGATTTTTTCGAGTCGAAGAAGAGACGAAACTAAGGACGCAAAGAAAAAGCAAGGAAGACAACTCTAGCCGCCACTCCCTCGTATGTGCGTATGTACGTGCTTCCTCTAACTACCCTCTACACACAACCGTCATTGAAGGGAATAAACAGAATGTATTAATATTTTTTCTATACACGTTGTTCGTGTTGGTCGTTAATGTCAAGGTGATTGTGTTTCAGCAGCAGCACCAGTATATAGCAAACACGAGTGTTATATAACACAGGTTATTAATATGCAGACAATTTGATACTGTTGCTATTTTCATCTGTATATGTAACCATTTACTCTAATCTAGTTATGTGATATCAACGTTTAATATTGAGTACATTGGAACACATATTCAGGCTGTTACAATTCTGTTTCCATAATATATATCAGCAAATGGAAAATGCCTGAAAAACATACCGCTAGTTGACCCAAGCCTGCTGAATGAAATTGGGTAGATGAAGTTGTTTGATAGTCACCGTCACCTAAGGTTTGAGTATACTGGCCTTGACCAATTTGCTGATCTCATCAAACTCTGCGCTTACTCCCAGAAACTGTAACTATGATCTGGTCAGTATATTCGTAAAAAGCATAGGTTAGGTCTGTGGGTGTTACAGCAATACAAACGAAAACGTGTATCCTGGGTAAAAAGCAATTGGATGTCTAACCGTA
>JBBBDQ010001834.1:525000-622500 GCA_037127315.1 Ascarosepion bandense | reverse complement strand
TGACAGATGTCTATAAATAGGCACTGTTCATTACTTACGGTTTATTTAAATAATGCACTGACTATTGTTTGCAACACGTTGCAATAAATGTAAGTAAAGAATGCACGAATTAAGTAAGCAAATAAATTAAAATTAAATTCTTTGAATATCGGTGCCAAAATAAGGTCAGTCGTCCAAACAATTCTTGGAATGGTAAAGAGTTTTCTGAAAATTACTGAAGCCTTTTTTATATATGTGAAAAAAGGCTGTTGAATAATTTGTCTGATCTGAAACGTTGAGTTAAAAATAAGAAAAAGAAAGGAAAATGACCATTAGTCTGATTAAGTTTTGAGATTATAATGATTTAAAAAAATACTAATATTTAAGCCAATTTTTAAAGATAAATTTCTTAATTAATTAATAAGAGATTTTTTTATATATATATTTTCAGGTGACCCAGCAAAGTTTAGCTGCCAAGAAAGGTATGCGACCCGGGGATGTTATTTTGAAGGTATGTGGTACAGTAACGAAGGATTTGACAAATGAGATGGCCAAGATGGAAATCCTCCGAGCTGGTAATGAGCTCGATCTTGTAATTGAGAGGTGAGTAGTTGGGAGTTTTGTGCTTTCATCGTGCTTCCTTATTCGTCATGTCTCCACTTCTTTACGTCCATGTTGTCATGTGTTCTTCGACACCAAACACGTTCCTTCCACTGTTTAGACGCCAGTCATCCTGGTTCTGCAAAATTCTAACCGCTTTTCACCTCTTCGTTTACATTACGAGGCAAATGCTTATCTAAACTTATTTATAAATGGAACTTTGTCTGTGTGTGTGTGTATGTGTGTGTGTGTGAGTGTGTGTGTGTGTGTGTGTGTCCCCGTTACCTATAGACTCCGAAACGGCCGAACCGATTTTCTTGAAAATTTACACAGTTGTACTATAAGCGTCTGCGAGTGTTCTTAGCTAGGTTTTGTGTCGAGGTACCCCCGATAAATATCGAAAATCGATAATCGAAAAAATCGGGTTATAGAAGGAGTGGTCCGATTTTAATCAAATTTGATACACTCATAGACAAAGACATAAGAAACGATATTCTGAAGCTTCAAGGTAGCAGTTCTTACAATAGTGTAGAAAATCGATAATATATATATATATATATATAAAAGGCAAGATGTTTGTGTGTGTGTCTGTTTATCTTCCTGTATGTCTGTATTTTTTCAGCCCTTTTATTTTAGTTTTTGCTTTGGGTTTGGCTCTAAGTAGGTATAATTGTAGTTCTTAGTCTCAGCCAGGATACCATTTACTCAGAAGACTTATTTAGCCTTCAAAATTCAGTTTACGACGAAAAAAACTTATTTGATATCGATACCAGGAAATGAAAATTTGACTTACATCCATTCATTTTTCATTCAGTCTACGGTTTCGCTTTAACTGGAAACAACTATTGTTTTTTAGTCTTTCGTGCCAGCGTCCAAAGAGTCTGAGCTCCAGGACCATGGATTAGTTTTAAATCTTTCATTACATCCGAGCAACGCCGGGCTATACTGCTAGTGTAATTCTTCTTCTTCTTCTATGTGCCCTGTCCCTTCAGGACGTAGGCGATCATGGTTCTCCACGTCTCCCTATCCCTTGTGGCTCCAAGTATGCTTGCTCCTGTTACTCCTGGTAATCCCCGTTCCGTCATCCACCTGATCAGGCCCTGCAGATATATTATCCGCTGCCTTCCTCTGTCTCTCTTTCCCTCTATCTGGTCAGTCAGTATCAGGTTCTCCAGGCTTTCCTTCCTCATTGCGTGTCCCAGGAACTTCAGTTGTCTCTTCCTGATGCTCAGTATTAATTTCCTTTTCGTTGCCATTCTTTCCAACACCTCATCGTTGCTTGCATGCTCAGTCCACGATATCCGCAGCATCCTTCTGTAGAACCACATTTCCGCTGCTTCCAATTTTGTCCCCATTTTCGATGATATTGTTCAGAATTCACTGCCGTATTGAAGAACTGACATCACATAGCAATCCAGCATTCTTTTCTTTGTTTCTAGTGAAATTTTCCTGTGTCTTAGTATTTTACTCAGCTTCTGGAACGCGTTCTTTGCCATGCCAATTCACCTTCGTATTTCTGTGTCGTACTTTCAATCACCTGTTAGAACACTTCCTAGGTATTTCAATTTTTGCACCTGCTTTATTCTGGTATCTCCCACCTGTATTTGGCATTTTGGGTTGCACCTTTTGCTGATGACCATGCATTCAGTTTTCTTAAAGTTTATTTGTAGTCCCTTTTGTCACTCTCCACTGCTACTTTCTGTATGAAGTCTTGTAGTTTCCTTTCCGTGTCTGCAATCAGCACTGTATCATCTGCATACCTTATGTTGTTCAAGTTGTGGCCTCCAATAACAAATCCTGGCGTGTCATCTAGGGTCCTCAAAATATTCTCGTTGTACAGGTTGAACAGATCCAGTGAAAAGACACATCCCTGTCTTACGCCTCTTTCTATCTTTGTAAATCTAGTGATATCGTTACCTGTTCGTATGGATGCCGGTTGTTGCCAGTAGAGATTATTGATTACTCTTATGTCTTTGCCGAAAATGTTGTGGTTGCCGAGCATCTCCATCAATTCTTTGTGTCGTATCTTGTCGAATGCCTTCGCATAGTCAATGAAACATAGGTACAAGTCTTTCTTCATTTGTATTGCCCTTTCGGAGAGCATCCTAATCATGAATATGGTGTTCCTTGTTCCAGTGTCTTTGACGAACCCGCACTGTTCCTGCCCTATCTCTGGCCTGATTCTGCTTCTCGCTCTATTCATCAGGATTCTGACAATCAGTTTTGTAATGTGGCTCATTAAGCTGATAGTTCTGTGTAGTTCACACTCGTTTGCACCTGGTTTCTTCGGCAGTGCTATAAATATCGACTTGCATAGGTCGTCTGGTATTATTCCACTGCTATAAATTTCGTTTATTATGTCGGTGATTTTTTTCTATGCCGTATTCTTTTAAAGCTATCAGCAGCTCTATCACTATGCCGTCTGGACCAGCAGCTTTGTTTCTTTTCATTTTGGCCATTGCAGCTTCCACTTCGGATTTTAGTATTTCCGGTCCATCCATCTCCTTGTGTATTCTCGGTTGTTCTCTCCTGTCGCAAAAAAGATCTTTTATATATTCTTCCCAACGCTGGAGTATTTCCTCTTTCTCCAGTATGGTTGTTCCATCCTTGGATTTTATGCATCCTGTTGAGGAGCCGGTTTTTTGTCCTATCAGTTCTCTTATCTCTTTATGCATCTCTGCTTTGTTAGTCCTGCTCATTCTCTCTACTTCTGCGCATTTGTTGTTGAGCCATTCCTCTTTGGCTTGTCTACATTTGTTCTTTATCCTCCTGTGAAGTTTCTTGTACTCTGCTCTTATGTCTTGGTGTTATTTTTATCCTAAATTATTATCATGTAATTATAAAGAAAACGGAAATGGAAAAAAACTTTCTTGTGCTTTTAATCATTTAAAGTCAGTATTCCTAAAAGAAGCTTTTCTTTTTCTTTTCTCTTTGTTTATTTTTTAACTAATACAATGCCCGAGAGTCATTTAAAGTAGAGGGTTAATGTATGGTGTTGTATGTGCGTAAGGTATGGCAAGAAGTGAAGTTCTTGGGGGCTATGCAGGAAAGATACCGGCTAACCTGAAGTGGTCAAGATTGTTTTAATTTTGAAAGCAAGAGATGAACAGAAGAAACCGAAAACCCAGTCCTAAAAAGGAAACAAAGGATAAACCTCTACTCCTGTTCAAAAAACCAGGAAGGTTTTTTATTTTATTATAATACAATGTTCCAGGATGTAAAACGGTCATAGCTCTCTACAGATTCCTTTTCTTTATTTCTGAATTGTAATAACTTCTTAGGAAAAGGTAGTCGAGTTTTTCGCCGGTGCTTTCATCACTGTTCTGAATTTAGGATGCTCCTTCATCTAGATTGCGACTCAAGGCTAAAGAGCTCAATCTACTTTGTTATTTAACCCATAGCTGGCGGAGAGAGAAAGAAGAGACGGCTCCGTGTTTTTCCCATCGGTATTTGCGCGAAAGTGAATCCAACAGATTAGGTGAGGATTTGAACTCGGCTCGCCGATTTCACGCCGATAAATGTAATAAATGTTATACTACCAGCACATCCAAATACATCTTATGTAAATACAAAATTTGAAACTATATATATATATATATATATATATATATATATATATATATATATATATATTATTGAGTAAAAGAGAATCACGCTAGGGTACAAATATAGGGAAACCAATATTATACTGTACTTTGATAAGAGTATTCCAGGCGCATGTCTTACAGCCAAATCTGCACAATATTTTATCAAGAGCAGCGCATAACCACACACACACACACACACACACATACATATATATATATATACACACACACAAGTATAGGGTAGGTATGGATGGAATAATATTCCATATCCTAAGAAACACTATTTTTTTTAAAGTGCTCAATACAAAGTAGAGCTAATAATATTTATTTTGAAATTATAACATAAATATATTATAATATCACTACAAAAGTAGCTATTTTGTTTCGACACTACCTGTGTCTTATCAAGTGATGATGTTTATTTCAAGTCGAACAGTTTTAAAAAGTTAAAAACAAACCAAATCCCCTTAATCAGGGAGGTATTGTTGCATAGAGGGTGTGGCCCAATCAGAATAAAGTAATTCCTAATTTGAAGAATATGAGAACAGACTCAAAAACAATTTTGGGAGGTATTTATATTAATATTTGATTAAACTGAGATCAGCATTATTAACAATTATTTCTAAATCTAATGATTTGTTAAACTTAGAATTTAAAGTGAATTTAATAGTCGATTAATAATTTCTGAATACATACATACATACATACATATATATATATATATATATATATATATATATATATATATATATATATAGTGGGGTTAGGATATATATATGCGCCATTCTATTCTTGGTACTATGCTGCTTTTACTTTTCATTAACAACCATCCCAATGATATCAGCGCTGTACTTGGCATCTGCGATGACAGCACAATCATTTATTCCTGCCTCGATAGTAAGGCTGATCAGTCCTACAAAATCTTAATGGCAACTGATGTCTAAAACGACCTGAAGACCGTCATTGACTTGTCACTTTAACGCCTCCAAAGCTAAACTCCTTCCCATTAATCATCCGAGAGACCCCTGCCTTTCATTAGCAAGACTGATGCTGACTGGTTGCGCCTTGCCGGGCGAACGTTCTCAGCTGACATAAAATGGAAAGACTTCATGGAATCCATTGCAAGGTCAGCTGCTAAGAAAGCTAGTTCACTGTGTCGTGCGAAACAATTTTTCTCTCGAATCCATCTTATATATGTATAAGTCTGTCATTCACTCCTTATTTAGAATATTTCTGCAGCATATGGTCCGGTGCCCCTGGTATTTATCTTGAACTCCTTGATAAGATCTAAAGAATAATAAGCAATATTATTGGTTCTGATCTGGCAGCTCGGATTAAGGCACTTACTCACCGCCGTAAGGTTGCATCTTTGTGCTTTTTTTTTTATAAGTATTTTCATGGTAATTGTTCGGATTAGTTTTTCGCTATGATTCCTACACTTTTTAAATTTAGGTACAGTACTAGACTGGCGTCGAGATCTCCCCAATTTATTGTTGAGTTAGGTTGATTTAGTAGTAAATTCTATGCTATCAGTTTCTTTTCTCTCACTTCTCGCTTGTGGAACTCCCTTTCTGCTCTATACTTTCCAGCGAAGTTTAATCTGTAAAAATTTAAATACAATGTCAATCGATATCTATTGTCTTCCTGATTACTCTATTTTTTTCTTTTTGCCCACTAGTAAAGTTTCAGTTCTTAATCTTGCCACACCCTGTAACACCCATTCGTTTTAGTGGCTTTACAGCTTTCCCTGGGGTGATACTGATTAAAAAAATTCATATGTAAGTAAAATCATCAGCTTTTCAAAATTTTCAAGTGAAACAAGTGTTAAATTGTCGCTATATATATATATATATTTACTAAATTTAATTCAGGTCGGTGCAAGTTTAGTTCAGGTCGGGCAAATACATTTGAGGCAAACCGACATGACAGAATCAGTGTGACTCCTGCAAAAAGGAAGGCAGTAGTAAAAGCCCCCAAACCCCCAGTCCAGTTTCCCCTGTCCTCACAGTGGACGTCTTTGCCGTTCCCGCATTGAAATCAATACTCACCTTGTAGTTCACCCCTTGAACATAGATATCATTGCCGAACCTGATAGACTACTATTGGAGGGTGCAAGACGAAATAGAGAAATAAATTGTTGTAAGATGTTGTAGGGTCAGCCTTGAAAACCGGCAATTAGCGCTGAACCGATATACACAACAACCGCAGGCTTAAAGCAAGTTAATTAATTGTTCTTTTGACTGCTTAACCTATGATATCATCCTATCCGATGATGATCATCGCTACTTATTCCGTGACTAAAGTTTCATTTAATTGTTTCCACTGTACGTGAGACGCTCACCACAAGCTCGAAAATATAACGTCATCCAACAATTGTTATTGAATCGACTTGGGTTGGGCACAGATTTGAAAATTGTTCATGAATTTAGCATTTCGAAAGGCGTTAAGAACTTTCTTTGTTCATTTGTTGTTCTTTAGTTCTCATTGCTTAGTATATTTATCATTGTGTCTTAATTATTTCCCGAGCGTCGCTTAGATTTGGCATAAGGCCAGAAGTTTAGGCATCGGTTAGTCTTGACACAAGGCCAAAAATCTGGGAGTATTCAGTAACAATTGAATTCATCACTCATCAGAAGTTTTAAGAGTAACTTCTTAAACATTACACCACAATCGATTAATCTTTATGTAGTAACGTTACTTAGTAAAATAGGTCACCTGAGCGTGGGATAATGGTTAACAAGTCTGGTTGACCACGAGTAATTAGTTCGATTCACATAGGCTTGCCTTTGTGTCAAAACTAAACCAGGTTTAGTGAATTAATACTTTCGAGGTGAGATAGTTTGTGTGACCATTACTACTGAGCCGTGAGTTAAATTCACACTGTGTGCTCCATATTTACGGCCTTGTGTCAAACTAAGCTAAGCTTAGTAAATAACAATTGCTCTTAGTAAAATAATCTATTTAATTTACACTGTCTCTGGTGAATTTTCTGTTTTAGTATTTCATAGCCTTAACATTTTAGGACATACGCACACAGAAACATATACATAAATATCTATACGCACACACAAAGACATACATATGCACACGCACACACACACACACACACACACACACACACACACACACACACACACACACATATATATATATATATATATATATATTCCATTTGTAAACGAATTATTACGTGACCTAGGTTTCTACCATGAGTGGTGTCTTCAGGCAATTTGCAATATCTGATTTTACCGTTTACAAGAACGCTCACGTAACGGTGTTTTTTTTTTTGTTTGTTTTTTTTTAACACTCACGTGGCAGGGAATTTTTGAATGCGCAATTCAAAACGCATTTTAAAAAAACACCGTTACGTGAGCGTTCTTAAAAAAACGGTAAACGGTAAAATCAGTTAATGCAAATGGCATGAAGACACTACTCATGGTAGAAACCTAGGGCGCGTAATGACTCCTTTACAAATGGAAAATAATTGTATTGAACACTTTTTAATACAAATGTGCTCTGGTCTAACCTTATTATGACCAGAAACTAAGTAATCAATCAATCAATCAATCAAACAATCTATATATATATATATATATATATATATATGTGTGTGTGTGTGTGTGTGTGTGTGTGTGTGTGTTTATAAACATACAAACGCAAGCATGCGCGAACAGATTTATAGACAAATACGTAACTAAGTCTGTAGCTCAATGAAGAACGTTTCTTGCCTTGATAAAGTCCGTCAGCGGACGAAACGCGTTGGCTGAAACTAAATACAGTTTTCTTCTTGTCTCTTTCTCTTAGTCATATTGTTCTTCTCGCTACCGATTATACCTAAGAATATTTACACATATATGTATGTACATATACATTTACATACAAAACCTGAGTTACTTTAACCCAAAATCAGTCATTTTGAAAGCCGTTTTATTTAAGATAACATTTTTGTTTTGTTAATACGTTCTATAAACAAACTAATGTGAAATATCTGACAGATAAACAAGTTCAATCATAATTTGAAGCTGGAAAAACACGTCCATTCTAAGAAACAGATCGTGACTGATGCAGTTTATTTACCGAGCAAGCGACTGATAATTGAAAGATGGGATTCAGTACTTGCACCGGTCAATACTCGGGACAAAGAAAATTAGGCTTTACCCAAGTTACCTTTCTTCTCATTGTGATCAGTCATGTACAGTTAAACCGATTTTAGAACTATAAGAATAAAATAACTGGCAAAACCCGCAAATGGTAGGTCACTTAAAACGAATATTAGACGATAGAGGGTCCCCCTAATATATTGGCATGCAAGAAACCACCTCTTAATTACTGTTGTTCCCAAATCCACCCCGACCCGGGGTGGTAGCACCTGTTAGGATCCCAGCTATGGGTAAATAATGAATCCCCAAACAAAAACAAATCACCAAAAAAGTATAAAATGCATGTTTATACTAAATCCACCCTGACCCGGGGTGGTAGCACCTGTTAGGATTCCAGCTATGGGTAAATAATGAATCCCCAAACAAAAACAAATCACCAAAAAAGTATAAAATGCATGTTTATACTAAAAATTCTAACAATACATTTATATATAGTAAAATGACCAACAATGCATATTTATAGTAAAATGAATTACGAAAAATACGTTTTATCGCAAAATGACCAAAGTTACATTTTAACTGTAACTGAAGACATGCACTTGTGTTAAAAATATTTAGATTTTGGAATTAAATAAATAAATAGAGGTTGATATGGCGTTAAACAAAAATAAGCAACCCGAAAGAATGAGTTTCTTTGAGATGGAATAAATTGATCATGACAAGAGTATTTTCGAAATACAGCTTAAATGCGATACAAGGTCAAAGTTACGGGGGACACTAGTGAGAATCGAACTCACTTCTCGGTTGTAATTGGCTTATAGCAGGGACAAGCTTGCTAACCATTACACCAGTCGATGTATTCAAATTCGTGATGACAAGAATAGTAAAGGAAATAATAAGATAGAAACAGAAATAAATTGAAGTTGAAGGTTCATTCAGACGGTAGATTTTCTTCCTGACTTTCATTAGATCATTCATTTTAATAGGCAACGTTTCTTTATTAAAATATTACATTAAAAATGGTCTTGAGCGCATGAACCTCCCTCCCCAGCAAGTCTAAGAGAGTACCATCCTTTTCGAACCTCATCAACTAACGCTAAAGAATCACAAAGTTCTTTACCAAAACACAAAAAAAAAGACATCACTTGAAGACTTTCAACAGCAGCAAAAACTAAAACGTATAGCACATGTAAGTCGAAGAAAAAATAACGGCATAATCAATATGTTGACCTTTTACACTGCTTGAAACAAGATGTTAGGAAGGAATCACTCCCTCATTAATACAGGAAAAAGCTACTGGACTTCAGAAACCCATTTTCCGGAATTATTTTTTTAATTGAAAGATTTCGTAAATTTCAACCGACAGTAGCACTGGCTGCTCGGTCAATGAATGCCGAAAGTTTCTTTATAAAGAAACGGCTAATATTTCCATTCCTAAAATTCCATGTCCCTTCAAGAGGTTCATCATAATGGGTTTCTACAAAGACCTTTATTATCTGCGAATTGTCAAGATTTCATGAGAAAGATAGTGGAGTGGTTTTCCATTTTCGTCTTGGTCATTTAGAATTGAAAGCTTTTCTTTTGTTAGACTGATTATCTAAGGTTAGAGAGTCCAATCTATTTAACGCAAATCTCGCAAATAAAGGAAGGATTGTGAAGCACATCGGGGCAAATAAAAAATAATTAGAACCTGGAACCCCGAGTATAATTGCCAGAATTATATAAATATTTTCTTTATTTTTTCTCGACTACAAAAGCTGAGAATGGCCAACCTTTTAACTCGAAGGGTTAACAAGCGGTCATCACAAATAACAGACTGACAAACAAGAGCCCAGAAATAGAAAAGAGGAAAACCTTTGAAATAAAATCAACAGATGATAAAAAAAAAAAAAAAATAATAGGAAAAGAACAGGCAAAATAGAAGCGGACACAAATAGCGTAAAACATCTGTGCGCAAACCTACAGGATCTGATCGAATAAAAATAAAGATTATTTCTCAAGATTATCTGAGTCCATTACAACAGCATATGTGTAATCACTTGATAAGTAGGCAAATTATATACAAGTGATTCTGTCTACTATAGTACAATATATATATATATATATATATGAGAAAAATTAAGGTAAACACGTTATTTCATAGTGAATAAGAAGTATGGGCCTATTTGAGGCGAACAATAATCAGCTGAAAATCCTTTGGAGAATAAAGACGGAAGCTGATGATGGTTCGCCTGAAATAGGCCCACACTTCCGATTCACCATGAAATAACGTGTCTGCCTTTATTTTTAATAATATTTGCTCTATATGCATTTATATGACAGGATATATATATATATATATATATATATATATATATATATATATATATATATCCTGTCACGCTCAGGTCTTTTGATCATTATTTTTTCTTATGTTTTGATGTAAGATACTAAATAGTCGGAACATCAATATATATATATGATGCTGTCATTTTAGACGGCATGTCGATATAAATATTTTGCCGTTATTTATGACGGCACGGGCTCACTTGTAAATAAGTAATATAGAAGAAGGATAGCTCTGAGTTCAAAAAGTTGCTGAAGTCAACGGAAAATCATTCTCCTGTTACGCTCATTTTCGATCGCTTGCCCATCGCCGTAACGTAGCTTACTGTGTCTTTGCCATAAATACTTTCATAGCATTTGCTCTGTTGAACTTTCCTCTTTGGTACAAATTGTACATAAGAGAACTAGTTAAGACTACATAGAGACTTTTAGGTATTACGGTGGTTGTATTAAAATGGTATGCAAGAATGTGTTGTTTTGGTGTAAGGCATACTGTGGTATGTTTAGATCAGTAATCATGGCCAGCTAGATCTAAGATAAGACAGATTGAAGATCAGTTCCTTTTTGCTTTGTGTCACATTTTTGTATAAATATTGCTTTCCTTTTGGTACTGACACTTTATGAATTTAAACAGTACTAGATTGGCAGCAAGGTCTCATTATTTTACAGTTGAAATATCTATATGTAAGTACTTTCTCCTTTCACACTTCTCACTTATGGATCACTATTCCAGCTAATTGCTTCAGTCCAATTTGATCTTCAAAAATTTAAATGCAATGTCAATCGTTATATTTTTAATTCCTGTACTTTCACTGTTATCTCTCCTTAATGATATGTTCTTTTTCTCATATTCTTTCACACTTGGTAACACTCTCATCTGAGCGGCTTTATTGCCTTACTTGTAATGAAATGATTACAAAAGAAACTGTTTTTACCAAGATGTCTTGATAACTCTCTTAAAGGAAAAAGCTTTATGGCGAATCCTTTCGTCCTGAAGCAGCATGGTGTTAAACAGGAAAAATGCTTTTGATAATTGGTAACTAATTAACAAAGATGACTCGCCACCGACTTTGAGGGGCTTGGTACCTTGCTTAAATACCAGACATCTCTCTACCCAAAGAAGTCCTCTTCTCGGAGCTTGCATCTGGCAAGACACCACGTGGATCCCCGCGTCGTCGATTCACGGATCAGTTCAAAAGCAACTTCCTAAGGACAGAAATCGATCCGGTCAATTGAAAGATGGAAGGTGTAGAGAAAACCAGTTGGAGAAGAGCAGTCCACAAGTCTTTCAATATATAGAGGTTACAGGGCTTAATTTCGCCCATCCGCATCCGGGGCAGTCACTTTCTTTGTCTCGCTCTAAACATGAGAAAGCACTCCCACTACGAAAAATGCGTCCGATAACGTCAGCATGATGCACCTTCCGATCGGTCAAGTCCTCCGTCTAGAGTTTAAATTCTCTCTCTTTTGTCCGTTTCAACCCGGTAACGCCAATGTAGATGGCCTCATTGAAAACATCACTTTAGATATTTTAATGTACACTAAAATTAATTAATCTTTTCTACTAAGTGCCAAGAGGATCATATTCACAATTTAGCCAGCCATGACAGTGGAAACTACGATTGGTCGGCAAGTGTATTATGGAGCCATATAAAATCTCTTCTTTGTCTTTTCACATGTTTGATCTAAGTGTCGATATCCCTTCTAATTGCTCGACTTACTCAGGACCATTAAAGAAAGAAGGAACAGAGATTCAAAGAAAGGAAGAAGGGAGAAATTAGATTCCTCTCAGGGTCATCAACGCACCCAAAAATGCTTTTAGGTTTAACAGCTGGGCACATCTTCACATCTTAGTATCATGACAATATCCGGGTCTGTATTCGAGACCGCTTTGTTAAAATTATAAACTGAACACTGTGGGAGTGATAAGATTTATTCAGACAATATCCGGGTCTTTATTCGAGACCGTTTTGTTAAATTATAAAATTATAAACTGACCACCGTGGGAGTGATCAGATTTCTTCAATGGGATAATAAAGAAAATAGATATTTCAACAAGTCCTTCCTCGTTTTGTAAAAAAACATTTAGTTTTCCCTTTTAGCATGTTTGAGTAAAAAAAAAAACTAACGCCGATGAATTAATGGAAATTTCAGAAGATGGTTGTTTGATTCAATCGGCAACTGTGGACATATTGTCACATGCGGACATTTTTTCAGATTAAACATAGATCGCAATTTACACTGAAAGAAGTATCGAGTTCCGCCAACGAGGAATTAAGAAAGTATTTTTTAAAGTTTGATTAAGATAAATTGATTAATTTGAAAAAAATATTTGTGAAATTGTATTTTTATTGTGAAGTGGAAGATTCTGTTTGTTGCTTCTTGCTGATCGTGTTATTTTGTGTATTCGTTTTTGTGGTCGTTGTTATACGCTTTTGTTGTTGTATTAAGTGTGTTGCTTGATTACGTGATTTGGGCCATGTGACTCCCGACTTCTCATCAGATCGCAAGATCGAAGTGTTTCAAGCCCAGCAGAGCTGATGAACGCAGAATTATGTCAAAGTGAACGGAAATTGTTTAAAATTGTGACTGGATTCTTGATTCAGCTTTGCCTTTGAAATCTTTATGATTGTAGGTTTACTTCTAATCATAAATATCCCAACGCTGTAATCATAATTCAGTCATACATAGATGAGAGAGAGAGAGAGAGAGAGAGAGAGAGAGAGAGAGAGAGAGAGAGAGAGTAACGGTAAGACGAAAAGCAGAATAACGAAGGACAGTGACAGGTAAGGAAAGACAGTAAAAAGAAAGAAAGAAAGAAAGAAAGAAAGAAAGAAAGAAAAGTTACATGGAAGAAAAGCGATACTCGTATCAACAAGAGTTGGGAAAAATAAGCATAAAGAACACTGAGACAGACAGATAGATAGATAGATAGATAGATAGATAGATAGATAGATATGAACAGGGTGACATAGATAGATAGATAGATAGATAGATAGATAGATAGATAGATAGATAGATATGAACAGGGTGACATAGATAGATAGATAGATAGATAGATAGATAGATAGATAGATAGATAGATATGAACAGGGTGAGATAGATAGATAGATAGATAGATAGATAGATAGATAGATAGATATAGAACAGGGTGACATAGATAGATAGATAGATAGATAGATAGATAGATAGATAGATAGATAGATATGAACAGGGTGACATAGATAGATAGATAGATAGATAGATAGATAGATAGATAGATAGATATGAACAGAGTGACATAGATAGATAGATAGATAGATAGATAGATAGATAGATAGATATGAACAGGGTGACATAGATAGATAGATAGATAGATAGATAGATAGATAGATAGATAGATAGATATGAACAGGGTGACATAGATAGATAGATAGATAGATAGATAGATAGATAGATAGAACAGGGTGACATAGATAGATAGATAGATAGATAGATAGATAGATAGATAGATAGATAGGACGAGCTAGAAGCAACGGTAGTAAGAAAAACCGAGAGATGTACAAATTACAATCTACTACAAAGTGTACATTTTGTTTCGGCATTGAAAGGGCAATATCTCATCAAGTAGTAAACGCTATTTTTTGAAGGAGATGGAAAATTCGCTTCATATATTGGTAAATATTTGTGTGCGAGGTAAAGAGGGTAGAGAAAATGAGAAACCAGTGTCTACTACATGATGAGACATTGTCCTTTCAATGTCGAAACAAAATGTACACTTTGTAGTAGATTGTTATTTGTACATGTTCTAAATTATAATTTATAATAAATATTCTTAGCTCTATTCCTATATTGAGTACTGTTTCCAATTAATGTTTTGAACGTTGTTAATATTTTCTTCGTTCCTTAGTCACTTGGATATATATATATATGAACAATATATAGATATGAACAATATATAGATATGAATAGACTTAAATTGATAGATAAATAATGAACAAATAGCCAGATGCATAGACAGATAGGTAGAAGGCACATGATAGAATCAACGGTAGTAAAAGAAACCAAGGGCTATAAAGAAACACACACACACACACACACACACACACACACACACACACACACACACACACACACACACACACACACTTTGTTTCCAAAACAAGATGATTACTAAATGTAACATCAGAAGTAATGTCCAGATGTAATCACACTTATTAATACATCTTAGGATCATACAAACCTTGATGAAAGTGTTTTAAGATCCTTAAGTAACTTCTCTTCAATTTTGAAAATTTTCGGTTGTTTAAAAATTCCAGTCGCGTGTTTGTAAAAATCCCCGTTGTACGTTTGAAAAACGTTGGAAAATCTGTTATTATAATAAGCTGGAAGATACAGAAAGGTTGAAACCTAGATTGCGGAAATAACTAATTTTCCAAAAGAAAAATATTCAAAAGCTCTACAATATAAATGTATTGAGCACTTTTTTATTTAATACAACTGGGTACTGGTCTAATTTAATTATGATCAAAAACTAATATATATGAACAGCATGTACAAATAAATAGACTGAAAAAGAAAAGTAGACAGACAGATCAATAGGAATTGAAGAAAATTTTGATATGAAAATGATATGAATTTTGTTCACCTATTTAGTTATAACGATAATGAAGGTTAGATATAATATATATAGATAGATAAATAATGGACAGATGGATAGATAGGGAATACACAGTCAGACAAACAGATATGCAGATATATAGATATATAGATATATAGATATATAGATAGATGACATGCGATAGAAACAACGGTAATAAGAGAATGCGTGAAATATAGAGAAACGGTAACAAAACAAATAAGATCTTGTGCGGATGCTTCTCAATTCCATCAAGTGTCAATCACTATCCATACACTCCTTATCATAATCGTCACTTTCTACTCCTCCTCTTACATTCATATCACCTCATTCAGCACTCCCCTAGCATGAGTGGCTCTTGAGCCTTATATCAGGTGAACTTGAATAAAAAGGTAGCTTATATGCAGCATATATATATATATATTCCAAACCTCCTTCAGCGAATTTTAGAAACCTCAGATAAGAGAGAGAAAGAGAGAAAGAGAGAGAGAGAGAGAGAGAGAGAGAGACTAAGAGAGAGAGAAAGAGAAAGAAGAGCAAGGTTTAAAATAAAGGATCAATGAAAAAGTAAGAAAAATGAATAGAAGTGAGTAAGAGAGAAACGAAAACAGGTGATTATAAAATAAAGAGAATAAAAGAGAAAGAGAGAAAACAAATCAAAAATAAAGAGAGTGAGTGAATAAAAAAGAGAGAAACGATGAGAAAGAAAAGAAAGAGTAGGTGAAGGAAGAGGAAGTGTGAGCAAAATAGAAAATGTTAAGTCTGGAAAGGTGAGCCAACATGCAGAAAAGTAACAAGAAAGAATGAAAGAAAAACGGTATAAAAAAGTAAAGAGAAGGAAAGAAAGAGAGAGAAAAAAGAGAAAGTAAAAAGAACTAAAGAAAGAATGTAGAAAGAAAAGAAGGAAAGAAAGAAAAAAAGAAAGAAAGACAGAGCGAAAGAAAGAACAACAGAACAAAAAAAGAAGGAAAAACAAGAATGAACAAATGAAAGAACAAAAGAAAAGCGAAAGAAAAATCGAAAGAAAGAAAGAGGGAAAAAAGGTATAAAAAAGTAAAAAGAAGGAAAGAAAGAGAGAAAAAAGAGAAAGTAAAAAGAACTAAAGAAAGAATGTAAAAAGAAAAAAAGGAAATATAGAAAGAAAGAACGAAAGAAAGAATAAAAGAACAAAAAAAAAAAGAAAAACAGGAATGAACGAATGAAAAAAAAAAAGAAAGGAAAACCGAAAGAAAGAACGAAAGAAAGAACGAAAGAAAGACAGAAAGAAAAAAAGAAAGTGAGAAAGAAAAGAAATCCAGCTCAGAATATCTTAAAAATTTGTTTTCCACTAAAAGCTCAGTCATGATGATATGCAGACCTGAAACACCCGGTCTCCACTGTCTGAAGAAGATGAAGTATCACCAACCATTATTATCCATATCCCTTTCGCCTCAAGTAAGGTTGGTTGAACGCGCCGTGTCCATGATCGCCTACGTTCGTTCTGAACGTAGGCAATCATGGACTTCCACTTGCCTGACCAAAAACTAATATATATGAATAGTCGCTCTTAACATTTTTTCTCTTAGTCAGTCAGTTAAGTGCCATACGTGATACACGCTTGGGCGATCATGTCTCGAAAGAGACATTACTGACTGGGCAGAAGATTATCCCGCAGTAGGTTGCCATTGCTTTCTGCGGTAGACTGGTTGCCGACCAAGGCTATAGAACCCAATCTGTCCTGTTATTTAACCCATAACTGGAAGGAATAGACGGATTAATACCTTTCCCAAGGGCATTTGCGCGTAAGTGAATGCAATGAATTCAGCTGGAATTCGAACTCGGCTCCCTGATCTCTCGTTCCGAGCCGATATCCAATGCACCACAACGCACATCCTTTCTCTTAGTATCTTTCCCAAACCCCGCTCTACCATCTGTTTGCTCAAGCCCATCAAGCTGCTTTCCCCAGTCTCTCTTTCTCTCTATCCGTCCTATAAGTATTAGATTCTCTAAGCTCTCCGTCCTCAGTACGTGTTCCAGGAACCTCAGCTGTCTCTTCCTGATGCCAAGTATTTTTCCTTTTCGTTTCTCCAAAACCTCGTCGTTGCTCACATGTTCGGCCCATGGTATCCTCAGCATCCTTTTATAAAACCACATTTTTGTTGTTTCGAGTTTCTCCTTGATCTTTGAGGAGAATTCAACGGATTTGTAGAAAACCAAAAAACTCACCTGCAAACCTATTACTCATTCCACTTTTTTCCTCACCGCTTTATTTGTTATTAAACCAGTAATACCAGTGTTAACTTTCTTTGATTTTGACGCCAACATTCAGAGAACATAATTACTCGATTAGGTAAATTTTCGTTTTAGGTCCCGATTTTGATCTGAACGTCCAGAAAAAAATCGAACTACATTTTGTCTCCCGTAACTCTAACGCAGTCATGTAATTAACTGCTGAATGGCTTTCGGTATAGGACAACAAATTTCTGTCTATTTTCGGCCAATTTACTTTCTTTACTGAAACTTCCGTCTATTTATCTCCTCTAATGAAAGTAATACGTGATTTTATTTCTACGCGTATTACTTTCATTACAGGAAGTAAATAGGCGGAAATTTCAATAAAGGAAGTAAATCGGCCGAAATTTGTTGCCTACGCAGAAAGTCATTCTGCAGTTAATTACACGACTTCGTGAGAGGTACGGGAGACAAAAAGTGCGAAATGTAGTTCGTTTTTTTTTTCTGGGCGTTAGTTCAAAAAAGGTAGGTTTCTTCGATAACTAATTATTGATTTGAGTTCAACATATGCATTTGCACAGAAATAATGTTATTTTGGATAAATTTGAAGGGGGAAAAGCCTTCGGGACCTAAAACGAAAATTTACCCTTGATTATTTATTTTAGTGCGCCATTTTACTTTTACTTACAATTATTGCCAACAGCCGCAAACAATAGTCAGTGCATTATTAAAAAAAAAATCAAAGCCGTAAATAATCATCTATCACTTATATTTTTGCCAAGACTGTTTTTACGTTTTTTCAACCTTTTATAAATTGAATAAAAAAAAGCGTACACGTAGGTCTCAACAAACAGCATTTTAAGGAAAACGTTCCGATGAAAGCTTTACGTGTATTTAGTCGGACGGAAGAAAAGGCGAAGTAGGTCGAAGAAAGTAATGTCTGCTCTAATAGTCGGCTAAATTTGAATAGTAAATCTTATAAATAATTAGCATATTTATTGTAAATTTAAATTTATTTTAAATTCTTGATAAATAATGATACATTTTTGTAGCTTATTGACATTTGATTTAATGTTTTTAACACACTTTTTATAAGATGTAACACTCTAAGTAACACTCTAACCAATTTACTGTTTTTGATAAATTTTAAAATAAGTACTGAAGAATCGTTTTAACTAATAAAACTGCGGTTAATCGATTTGAATATTCTGATGAAGTTTAATTCTTAAGTTAAGATTGAATAAACTCATGGCGAGTGCTACGACATTAAAATACGCGTAGAAATTCCCCTATCGCATCGTTAAAATATTAGATCTTAACAGCTGTAGGAAAATATTAAAATAACATTCATAAATAAATGCTGATCGTTATTTTAAGAAGTGGGTAGAAATAAAAAGATTTGAACTTGACAACTTTTTCATTTCACTGAAACAGCCTTTAAACACTTCTATCTTCCCTTCTTTCTTTCTTTCTTTCTTTCTTACTTTCTTTCTTTCTTTCTTTCTTTCTTTTTCTCACTGAAACCAAGTAATGTTTCTGATGTGTTTTGCTTTCTCACGCAATCAAAACTGAATAGTTCATTATTTATGAAGTATTGACAGGAGACCTTACCATTTCTATCATTCTTTCTGATATATATATATATATATATATATATATATATATATATATATGTGTGTGTGTGTGTGTGTGTGTGTGTGTGTGTGTGTGTGTTCTTCACTACTCGACGACATAATTATTGCAAAACAAAAAAATCATAAGGTACTGTTAAAGAGCAAACACGCGGCAAGAACTTTTATAACTGGTAATAAAGTTTAATAACTTGTAGTAAAATGAATGAACTGAGCAGACGCACCCTCGCTATTGTTTCTAGCTCTTTCTCCATGAGCGTGACAGGAGCTGGAAGGATATATATATATATATATATATATATATATATATATATATATATATATATAAGTCTTTAGCGGCTGTTCCAGTGATATGCAAAAAGTTGTCAGCTTCAAATGTTTTCATTTGTACCTATTTCTTCAAATAACGACCAGCAATAAAATTTATGGTAGTTCTTGCAAGTTGCAAGCATAAATCCGGATATTAATCAGAAAATAAAAATAGGAAAACCGTTAAATTTTCACGGGTTTTTCTAGTTTAGTAAAAATATTCAGGAATTTTGAGATGCGTCAGTATATAATTCCAATAGTTATTCGGATTCTTGATCTTATTATTTTCGCTTTAGAGACTTTTGGAATTTTGAGTTGCGTCAGTATCATTCTAAGAATTGTTCAGATTATCGATTTCATTCTTTTGACTTGAGATACATTCTTCAATTTAGAGACGAACTGTTTTCCCCATAGAAATGTTCGGCCCTTTGATTTCATTCTTTTTTCTTTTCTTTTTTATTTCCACAATATTTCAGCTCTTACCATTTTACGGGCTACATCAAGTGTGTACTCTGTGTAGAAAGACAGTGGCATCTTCTTGGGTGTATTGCACTATTGGAAGAAAAGGAAACCTCAACGCTTTATAATGATTGATACTGGTGGTTTACAAAGATGCAAATTTGTCAGTGGTCCGCGTTGAAAGATTATCGCAGCATAATCATCCTACTACTTGTGCCAAATGAAATTAAATTTAGCAAATAATAACAATCACGGCAGCCATAAAATCGAAGAAAGGTTCCTAAGTGCACCGTCGCTGTTATCAGTAGATTCACCAATACTGAAGCAAATGAAGAGAAATGCATTTGCGATAACATTATTGTATCATTTATTGTCATTATTTAAGACGGATGCTGGAGATATCATTGATTTTAATTAAATTTGTTAATTCCTTTGCCTCCAAAGAAAAAAGAGAAAAGTAATTTCTTGATCAAAACCTTTCCGTTTTCCAGGAGAATTTATGATTAAGGTAACTTTTTCATGGGATTTTATAATTTTATGGATTTTTTTACAATGGCGTATACTCTGTAGAAGGCCAAAGAGCTACCCGCGGTAAGGGGTTACAGGGTTAGAAGCACAATTTATGGGGATATGTGCGGAAGATAACGGTTGACCCTAGACTTGATCGAGGAACGTTCTCTTGGGAGTTGGTTTAACAAATCAGTGTTTCGTTGGAAGAAGCTGCTCGAGTAGAACTTGCATCTTCCAAATTGAATACGAAAGTAATGATGGTGGTTCGCTACAATGTGCCTGGCGTAGTGAGTCCTAACCTTGAAGGTCAGGACGGGTGGAATTAAGGGGTGTGGTTCGTCTAAACACTTTCCATGGAAATAGCGATAAAGTAGCGAGAGGTTTACGATGTTCATCTGTAGGAAATGGGTTGTAGGGTAGAAAATGATTCATCATCTAAAAGGAAAGTCGACTTTGAACTTTGTCGAAACTGGAAAGGGAAGACTGAGCAACTCCTGCCTATATATAACAACAATACTTGATTTTCGGCATGATCAGCCCTTGCAAAGATAGAGGAGAGCAGGGGAGTCAGTTACTTAGCGGTACAGGGAAAAGAACATTTTTCCAGCATCTTTAGCGATGGATAGTATGTACGAGTTCCACTTGACGTCTGGGTTGGGTTTAAGGCTCAGTAGGCGCTCAAGACACGTGACCACTCTGAGGGAACACCCGTTCATCTCTATAGCTTAAAAATCAGGGTCCGTTCAATCATTTAAAAATAACCTATCAAAATCGCTTCTTTAAGATACATGATCTGTCGTTGAGCAATTAATTTAAAGAAGTTATTTTTTCAGGAAATAAGCATTTTAAGCTTTCGGGCGTTTTTCTAAGTTTGATTGAAAATTATAACTAATTAATTAAATGAAGGTGTGATTGAGAAAACATTTATGAAAAATTCCCACGAAAATCTGAGCAAAATGAACACACACACACACACACACACACACACACACACACACATATATATATATATATATATATTACGAAAGTTCCGGAAATTTATTAAATGGATTAACAATCGACGTTTTTAATTTACTTGTTAGAACATTGTTTTTAATAGAAACCCGTAATTGAGTAGATATTCTGTTTTTAATTAAACAGTATGTTTATATATAGAACTCTAAAGGCCTGAATATTTTTTGAGAAAAAATTTGTTACGAAAATATGTGTCATCCTAAACCGAATAACACATTTTCATAAAAAAAAAAAAAAAAAAAAAATTCTCAAAAAATATTCAGGCTGGTAGAGTTATATATTCTGTTTAATTAAAAACAGAATATCTACTGAAATACGAGTATCTATTAAAAATAATGTCCAAACAAATAAATTATATATATATATATATATATATATATATATATATATTTAATAGATTATAATTTATTTGTTTAAACACTATTTTTAATAGATTAATATTTGATTTGATACTCTGTTTTATAGAGTTATTCTATTTCCTAAAGGATTTTGTAGATAATATATATATATATATATATATATATATATATATATAGTTCTATTTTTGTCTGTTTACCTATCTCAGACTATTTTTGCGAGAATGTACACAACCCTTGTCGTAATTAGAATTGTGCTATTCAATATATATATATATATATATATATATATATATATATATAATCATTTCACCTCAAGAAGTAATATGCTAGGGGTTACTGAGTGTGAGAGAATATTAGCAAAAGAAAACATTGTTTTGGAGAGAGATCTATAAAAGTTCATGAATTAAGAAGACAAGACGCGGATTGATATTACATTTAACTTTTTAAGTTCTACAGGCAAGAAGTGTGAGAGAAGAAAATATTATCATAGAGCTTACAGTTCCATATATCAATTTCAACTGTAAAATGATGAAACATTGCCGTCAATCTAGTACTGCCCTTAAATTCATAAAGCTTACTTACCAAAGAGGAAAGCTCATCAGAACAATTACTATGAAAATACTTATAGAAAATACTTTCCTTACTTAAAAATAGTTTAGAAGATTTAAATATCTAATGTTTCCTCTTGATGTTTGTATTGTCTTGATAATGTGTTTAAATCGAAATATTGTTATCTCATTTTTTTAACAAAAATTGACGCCAGATATATCACCGCGCATGCGTGTGAGTCTGAGTTTGTTTGTCAAATATCAGCATTATATATTTGAGCTTTAAAAGAATTTGTCTGCATGTCACCAGATGCACGTAAATCAGTATGCACTGCTTGTCTATTTGTGAGTTTAATAGTATCGCTATTTAAATATGTACATAGGAGTTTGTATTGCACTCGTGAAGTTAACCTTTCTGCAGAGTAACCAATAGTCAATACCAAAAACACTAAATGATGAATATTATATTGCAGTCCAGAACAAAGAAAGAAGGAATCTAGATGCGCTTTCGTCATTGATAGATTACAATTGAAGTAGAAACACAGGTAAATCCATGTTGCTTTTGCTGTAACTCTGTTTTAAGTTCCTTCACCAACTTTTATTTCGTAGGTTCTGACACCTATCATGTTAAAAAACGTGTTATTTCTTCTTCTGTCATAGGCTCTGTTAATAATTTTTATATCGTAAGTTCTATGATGTGCTACTATTTTGTGGGATCTGTCACCCACTCTTATGTTGTAAGATATGCCACCTGGTCTTATATCATAGGCTCTGTCAGATACTTTTATGATAGACTCTGACGCCTTTTTTTAAAATCATTTTACCCCAAACAAACCGGAAATGCCACCAGTACGTAAGGGGTTCAGTCAGTTAATTGCCATATGTAATAAACGGTTTGGCAGTCATGTTTCTTTCCAGACATGACTGAGTAAGTAGAAGATTTTCCCGCAGTAGGTTGCCATTACTTTCTATGGTAGACTGGTAACCAACCAAGAGTATAGAACCCAATATGACTGCTATTCAACCCATAGCTGAAGGGAGAAGAGATGGATTCTTACTTTTCCCAAGGGTATTTGTGCATAAATGAATGACACGAATTCGACTGAAATCCAAAGGGTTTATATGAAGCAAAAGTGAAAGAAAAGACTGATTATAGGAAGGATTTAGGAGTGAATAAAAGATAGACGGAAGATAGCAATTTACGTTGCATTTAAATTTTTGAAGATTTTAGTTATCAGGGAAGCAAGTAAACATGCAGGAAGTACGAGAAAAATAATTGATGGAGTAGAAGTGGCGGTTGCATTTATCTATTTAACTAGTAAATGGCTGAGACCTAGTTGCCAATCTAGTAGTTCACTAATCTAATCGAGACACCAATAAATAAAGCTCGTCAGAGCAGTTGCCATGAAAATATTTCTAGAAAAGACAGAGAGAAGCCTCTTCGGTAAAAAAAGCGACTGAAATTAAGGTGCCAAGCCAGGGTCGATTACATTACAAATCCTTCTTTGGATTTTATTAAGAACCTCGAAATGAATAGCAGGAACACCAGGCCAGATATGACAGCAATCATCAATGCACAGACAAATAGCAGATAAGAATAAGAATGTTTTGGCACAACACAGTGACTCAGTTTTCCTTGCAATAGATGCAGTTATTGCTTTGATGTAATCGATCCTCTTCAAGTGAGTTGAAAACGTGAGGCCAAAAAGCAGCAGTGTATATCTCTACAGGAGTCGAGTATCAGCCATGCTGATAGCAGACAGAATAGTTTCCCTATGGTGGTTAAATGAGAGCAGTTTTATTTTGGAGGCGTTAACATTTACAAACCATTTCCAACCCCAGTTAAGCACTGATTAGAGGTCCTTTTCAAGAGTAGCAGCGAGGTTTACTTTATCATCTCTGACGAATTTGACAATGAGAATGGTAGTGTCAACTGTATAAATACCTATTTGGTGAGTGATGACATCAGGAAGATCATTGATGAAGATCAGAAACAGCTTAGGTCCTAGGATAGAGCCTTGAGGAACACCTGCGTTCGTGTGAAACAATCTGGAAACGAACTCGTTCAAAACGACCTTCATTTCACGATTTGATATGGACGATTGGATTAAATCAAACAATTATCTTGTAATGTCTTAGCCCTGGAGTGGAGCTTACGGAGAAGACCAACTTGACAAACCCTGTCAAATGCCTTCGAGATATCTATGGCCACAACTCGAGTTGTTATGTTGTAATTTCTGTCACACTTATATTATAGGCATTATCATCTGCTCTTATGTTATAGACTATGTTGCCTAAGTTTATGACAAAGACTATGTCATTCTCTCATGTGATAAGCTATTTCAAGAAATTACAGCCTTCGTTACTTATTTTTTCGTAGGCTCTGTTATTCACGGTTATGTCATAGACTCTGTCACCCACGCTTATGTCATAGATGATGTGACCCACTCTTTCAAATACACATGTCGTAGCCTGTTAACTACTCTTATGTCGTATGATTTGTTATACACGCTTATATCGTAGACTTTGTCATACCCTCTTATGTGACCAGCTCTTTCAACTTCTTTTGTTGTCTATGTCACCGACTAGGCTCTGTCACTCATGCTTATGTCGTAAGTTCTGTTAGTCACATATACCCTAAAATCACTTATACGTCGTCGGCCCTTTGGCTCTATCACGATTATGTCATAGGCTCTATCAACTTTTCTAAAGTCGTAAGCTCAGTTATTACATGTCATAATCTCTATCCCTTATTCTTATATCATAAAGTCTGTTACCCACTCTTATGTTGGAAACTGTCTCTATGTCATAGGCTGCTCACCCATTCTGATTTCGCAATCCTTGCTAATATTTATCATAAGCTCTATCATCTATTTTGATGCTCTAAGCTCTGTCGCCAAATCTCATGTTGTACACTTTTATGATAGGGTGATAAATCCTACGGCTTAGAAGTAAATTAAAAATAAATTTTATATCAAGTGTAGATTTTTATCAGAGTCAATCTCCAAAAATTTAAATGCAATGTCAATTGCCATCTCTTATCTTCTTGACTGCCATCCTTTCTTATCCTTTCCCCGACACCCTCTGCATCTTGTCTTTCTACCTTTTCACTCTACTCTCACGCAACTCTCTTCACACTAATATTCTCATCCTTCTCTTATTCTGACACCCCATGTAACCAGTTCCTCTTTCTTTTCGGTCTCCTATGGAACTTTTGCTCTCCTCTTATGTAGCAACCTGAGCATCAGTGGCACTACTGCTTTGCTTGGAGTGAAACGATTAAAAGAAAAAAAATCAAATCTACCAAATTTTCTGCAAAATCAAACGACAGATCAGATGATATTACGATAGACAATTTCACAAACGTGAAACATTGAGTATTTGTCTGTACGTCTGAGATGAGGTAGTATTTACATTATTTACACTGTTCAGACTGTTGTCCTCATTTTTATTGCCATGTTTATGACGTTTCGGCTGTTGTACGCCCCGGCCTTCGTCAGGTGCTAGAAATTTTTAACCGAACCCTTTATTTCGATCACTGGAGCATATCATTCTCATTCCATGTGCGACGCCACTTCCAGATACCATGTAGTTATCTCCTTTTAACTTAAATAAAAAATCCATACTCTGATGTCCTCAAGGACACATAGCCCAGTGGATGTAGCCGTTGGTTAGTTCCATTGACTTGACACAAAAAGTAGTGAGTTTATACCTGGCTACAAATAATGTAGAGTTGATTTAAAGGGAGATAACTACATCGCATCTGGAAATGGCATCGTACATGGAATTAAAATGATATATCTCAGTGATCGAAATAAAAGGTTCAGTTCAAAATTATCAACACTTGAAGAAGGCCAGAGTGTACAACGGTCGAAACGTCGTAAACATGGCACTAATGATGAGAACAACAGTCTGAACAGTGTAAATAATGTAAAACATTGACGTTCCGTATTTTTCCATTTTTGCTTCATGGAAAAACAAAAAAAAAAAACTAATTAAATAGAACAAAAGCAGAAAACTAAGATATAATAAAAAAAAAATCTAACTTTCATTAATTTCAGCAAATTCGTCCAAGCCCTTCCATGTAAAATCGCTCCCTCTTTTCCTTTAACGACTTTGGGCCGAGGGATATTGACTTCTTTTTGTTTTTAAATTTTCGTAAGACTAAAGCATTTTCTC
This sequence comes from Ascarosepion bandense, assembly GCA_037127315.1. Classification (NCBI taxonomy): domain Eukaryota; kingdom Metazoa; phylum Mollusca; class Cephalopoda; order Sepiida; family Sepiidae; genus Ascarosepion; species Ascarosepion bandense. The sequence goes on along the minus strand of JBBBDQ010001834.1, from coordinate 596,071 downwards.
GATAGAAAACCGATTTCAATTTTCATGTATAATATTTTTTATTTCTTTCATGTGTAATTTTTGTTGCCATTGTTTCAGGGATATGAACAAAGTCTTGCCCAAACCACAGCCAAAGCCCAAGCAACGCCCCAGGCCTACTCAAGCCCATGACCTTCCGCCAATTCAAAATGTCAACCCTAACTTGCAATCGAGGTCATTCAAGATTCTGCAAGAGACTTTGGATCGTAAGTATCATTAAAAATAAAAATAAATGTTACATATATTTTAGTCTTGTTCATGAAGTGGGTCAAAAATGACTATCCGATTTAAAAAAATGTTGAACTTGTTATATATATATATATATATATATATATATATATATATATATATATATATATGCATGTGTGTGCGTGTGTGTGTGTGTGTATGTGTGTAAGAGTGAGTCATTTAATCTTGAACCGAACAAAAAGAGACTATCTCTCCAAATTCTAATGTTTGTTCATTTTGTAGGGTCAAAACTTTTAAGCCGTCCGCCGCATACATCTGAATAGAAAGTGCTCCTGATAAAATAACCCTTATATGTTTATATGCACGCGCGTCGACACACACACACACACACACACACACACACACACACACACACACACACACACTAAACAGAAAACAAAAAAAGAGGAAAACGAATCATCAATTTAGAAGTGGCACAAGTATTGGGTACCCAGTGCGGATCGAAATCACTAGTCAGTTGTAATAAGTTCTAACGAAACAGGTGGTCAAAACAAAAAAATACAAAAACCTACCTAAACAGTAATATACATTCCTTTATACCTAATTTAACAAGATTAACAAGACAGGAAAAATACGGTTTCTAGTTTCACGATTCATAAAGAAGCCACTTTCCCACCGACGTGAAGTGGATTCCCTTTGTCTGTTCTATAAATACTTCCATGGCTTCTGCTCCAACAAACTTAAGTCACTGGTGCCTCCGCAACAGGTGTTTACTCGTGCAACCAGACTGGCAACTGGGTCTCACCCATTCACAGTTAGATCAACCAAATGCAGACGACAATTCTACTCCTGCAGCTTCTTTTCCCGCATGTCCCGCCTGTGGAACTCGCTTTCTTATTCTTGCTTTTCTGACGGCTATAACCTCCAGGAATTTAAACGCAAGGTCAATACTCATCTCTTAACTACTTGACCCTAGTTCTTTCCACACCGTCCTGTAGACCCTTTCCTTTCTCTCCACCTTTGCAACTGTCATCACACCTGTATTCTCATCCTTCTCTTGCTCCTTTCTAACTAGTTCGTCCTTCTCCTCACTCTCCTCTAATCCTTTTACTCTTATGTATCCCCCTGCACATCAGTGGCGTTACCGCCTTGCTCGGGGTGATATGATTAAAAAGGAAGAAAAGAGAGACAAAGTGCAAACCGCGACTAGAGTTTCACTTTACTGCAATCTAGTCACCTAGCAATCGCAGAAGCGTGAAATTCGAGTAGTGGTCCATACTTTGCCTCTTTCTAAGTATATATATATATATATATATATATATATATATATATATATATATATATATTCTTTCTCGCCTGTTGAACTCGCTTCCATATTCTTGATTTCCTGACGTCTATAGCCTTCAGGAATTTAAATGCAATGTCAATACTCATCTCTTAACTACTTGACTCTAGTTCTTTCTACACCGTCCTGTATATCCTTTCCTTTCTCTCCACCTTTGCAACTGTCATTACACCTGTATTCCCATCCTTCTCTTGCGCCTTTCTGACTGGTTCGTCTTTCTCTTCACTCTCTTCACTGTCTCCTATCTAATCTTTATACTCTTATGTAGCCCCCTAATCTTTTTACTCGTATGTAGCCCCCTGCATATTAGTGGCGTTACCGCCTTGCTCGGGGTGACACGATTATATATATATATATATATATATATATATATATATATATATATATATATAGTATATGAATATTCAAGAAATCTTATTGAATGAAAATATGTGTTCACTTCGCTTGATCTTGGCGCATCTAATTCTTGTCTCCAATTCGTAGTTCACATTCTTGGGCTGTTCCTTCTGCTGACAATCATACATTCTCTCTTTTGCAATTGGTGCTTACAATTAGCTCATTCAGAAATCCATTCCGGAATCGCCTTTTCCCCCTAAGAAACCCTCATCTTCCTTAGAGATAGATTGCGAGCGATTTTGATAAGATAATATTTTATTTATTGTCGAGGTTGACAAGAGGTGCAACAGTATTTTTTTAATATGTACTCTTCTGTAGCAAGGTATTGTTCCATTAACTCTGCTGACTTGCTATCGTCATATCTAAACAGAACAGTTCGTTTGAATGTTGCTTCGTACGTATCCTAAGGATATTTGTGCTAATGGTATATAAAATGTTCTCAGTTTTGCACCTCTATTTAGTATATACATAGAATACAAGGAGTGGTGGTTCCATGCCTTTTTCTAAGGATAGTAGTGCTAAATGAATACAAGAATCATCAGCTATAATTCAAAGTGTGAGCATTTAATGACATCTTGTGTTTAATATGAAAATAAATGTGTTTGTTTTTAATATGACGAATGTGGGTCTATTTAATATGATCATAAATACGTGTGTGTTTAATAAGACAATTGTGTGTGTGTGTGTGTGTGTGTGTGTGTGTGTGTGTGTTTAATATGACAATAAATCATTTCTTGCTTAAATAAGAATTTGGAAAGATATCTTTTTGGTATCTCGCGTTACTAGTAGTTCTAAATTCTGACATTTTGTTTATTGGGTTCCTTAAACGTGTCTCATGTTCTAGTTAGCTGCCATCATTATTCAAACCCCCCACCCCAAGAATGACATTCTGCGTGTGTCAAGCGGGTGGATGGAAAAGAACAACTGTCAGGAATGTTACTAGTGATGGGGGTGGGGGACTAACCATTTCGTTCAATTTACTGTTAATAAAATATCTTCTGAAAAAAAAGATGTTTCTGACTATATCACAAAATGAGGAAAAGAGATAGAGGGAGGGAGGTAGGTAGGGAGAAGAGAGTCTGTGTTTGCACCAAAAGAAGTTTACAGTTGTAATGCTTTGCAGATTACTAAACTAAACCGAAATTTGTTTTTTTTTGTTTTTAATCATATCCCCCCGAGCAAGTCGGTAACGCCACTGATGTGCAGGGGGCTACGTAAGAGTGGAAAGATTAGAAAAGAGGAGGCCGGAAACCACATCCTAAACAGGGAACAAGGGATGAGCCTCTACACCTGTTCAATAGGCGTGGGTGGAGCGTGAACCGGGCGATAGTTTAGTCTATCTACTCCAATTGAAAAGAAAAAAATAAATGAATGAATAAATAAATAAATAAATAAATAAATAAAAAGAAAAAAAAAGAAAAGTGAAAAGATTGGAAAAGAGAAAGCCGGAAACCACACCCTAAACAGGGAACAAGGGATGAGCCTCTACACCTGTTCAATAGACGAGGGTATCGAGAGACTGACCATCGTCTACATCAGTGGTTTTCAACCGGGTCTATATGAATCCTTGGGGTGTAAGTAACATTATTAGGGTTGTCCACATACAAAAATAAATAAATAAATAAATAGAAAATCAGGGGTCTATCGTAATGTTTTAGTCGTTCATAGAGCAATTTCACGAAAACGAGATCAAACGATGTAAGTTAGCATTCCTTTTACTCTACCGAATATATATATATATTATTGATTTTCTGCACTATTGTAAGAACTGGAACCTTGAAACTTCTGAATATCGTTTCTTATGTCTTTGTCTATGAGTGTATCAAATTTGATTAAAATCGGACCACTCCTTCTATAACCCGATTTTTTCGATTATCGATTTTCGATATCTATCGGGGTACCTCGACACAAAACCTAGCTAAGAACACTCGCATAACTGTACTTATAGTACAACTGTGTAAATTTTCAAGAAAATCGGTTCAGCCGTTTCAGAGTCTATAGGTAACGGACACACACACACACACACACACACACACACACACACACACACACACACACACACACACACACAGATAGCGACAAAGTTCCATTTATAAATAAGTATAGATTTAGATTTAAATAATACAATTCCTAAACCTCTCTATGAGTAAAAAAATAAAATATGCTTTTTTTTTCATCGAATGATTATGGGGTCCACCAGAAGTGTTTAAGAGTAAAAATGGTCCACGAAAAGCAAAAAAAAAAAAAAAAAAAAAAAATGAGAGAGAAGAACCACTTATAAGCGGAAATATACGATAGTTTGTTTTTCGTATTGCAAGTTTCTACAGAGTCAGTATTGTATATTTAATTTATTTTTCTTCTTACTAGGCATGGGCAGCATGTCTCCAGTTGATTCATCTCAAGACGGAAGCCAAATAGTTACTGGACATCCACAGGCTCATCAATCACCTGCTGACGAAGAGTATGAAGAATATGTTCCCCCTGAGGTCTACATCCCGCCAGAGGAGAGAAACAGCACAGAAAATATGCCTATTCACTCAGACGAGATGGTAACTGAACCTCGGGGCTAATATAGTTCAGTCTACTCCCACTATTATCACTGCTACCACGAAACAAACCAGTGAACCCCTTAAAGCCAACCACCAATCAACCAACCAACCCACAGAAAACGATCAGTATGATCCGAAGTATACAGATTTCCCTATTTCAGAAATCCGTATCTATAATATTGACCTTTCTATGACTAGATAATCGGTTATTTAACCGATAAAAAAGTCAAAGAATTGACATTCCCATTCCTTGTTAACTTTGAAACGTGTTTGGCGTAATCTGGACTATTTTTTTACGTGTTTGTCTTTGTAAATGACTTTCAGATTATTTTCCTGTGTTGATTCCTAAAAAAAAAAAAAATTAAAAAAATTAAAATATAAAAAAATAAATTATAAGCCCTGCGTACAAAATAGATTAAAACCTACCACAGATGTTCTTACCCACATAACAAAAAAAAAAAGCCGTTTTTGAGACGTGAAGGCAAAAAAACCAATAACAGCAAAAAAAAAAAAAAAAAGAAGCGAAGTGGGGGTGGGGAGAGAGAAAAAGCCAAATAAAAGAGAAAAGCACAATTCAGCGTTCTTCTTCCTGTAAGCAGAAGATAGCGAAGAAAAACAGTTCCTCATGGCATTCTCAATAAATGGCAAGAAATAGATGTGGCTTTTCTTTCCAGTTGTAATTTCAAATTAATGTTTTCATTCCAATAACTCTTGCATGTCGATTATTTGCTCGTCACTTCGATGCTTCAAGACAAAAAGGTGTGTTTGCAAACAAACGTTTCGAGTTTTTTGCTCTTTATACAAGAGACATTTAATAGTAACCGACCAGTCTGTAACACAGGATAATTCACAGTCTAAACTAAAAGCAACAAATAAAACCAATAAAAAGACTTTATATCTGAAATGCTAAATAATAATAATAATAATAATAATAATAATAATAACTTGTGGGAATGTGCATTACGATCTGACGTACATCTCTAAGTCTTGTCTTAGTGGATTAAAATGGGCTGCAGTAATTATCCTGTGCAGTACCACCGATTTCCTTGTCAGTTGTCTGACCTTAACAACTTGGGCGTGTCTCCTAGAATCTGATGCACTATGCATCTCTGTTTATGAACGGAAGTAGTGGGGATGCATCGTGGTCGAATGTCAAGAGTGTTGATTTTTTTTTTTAAGTTTAAAGGATGAATCAACCAAATCGAATTGAGAGTCACATTTTGATAGCTGGAAACACCTCCAGTCGGAGAAAGTCTGTGCGGACTGGGTTACTCAACCTGACAGTACTTCTAACAGGGTATTTCCTTTAAGGTTGCGCACTGCTTTTGTAAAGAACCTATAATCATATCGCGCATATTTGGCTATGATGCATGTGGCTAGTACACCCTTAACAGACTGGAAGGTACTAACCGCGCTGCTCTCTCTCAATAATAATAATAATAATAATAATAGATAGATAGATAGATAGATAGATAGATAGATAGATAGATAACAAACAGAAAACAAACAGGCAGTTGTTGGGAAAAGTGAGCTGTCACAGTATATAATGAGCGGTAGTAGGTCAAAATGTTGAACGGGTAAAGTGTCGAATGGACAAAGTGTCGAACGGAAAATTAATCGAATTAACGTAAAGACGAATGGACATAACGTCGAAAAACAAGGTTTCAAAAAGACAAAATGTTGAACGAAGTAAAAACGAACATATCGTGGTTTTAAAAACTCGGTTCAAATAATCAATTAAGTTATTCTAAACTTTTATTGTTTAACTTTGGTATCATTTAATAAATTATGGCCTTAAAAGTCATTAAGCCTCCCTAATCATAGGTTCTTCTTCTTCTTCTTCTTCTTCTTCTTCTTCTTCTATGTCCACTGTCCCTTCAGGACGTAGGCGATCATGGCTCTCCACGTCTCCCTATCCCTTGTGGCTCTTAGTATGTATGCTCCTGTTGCTCCTGGCAACCCCCGTTCCGTCATCCACCTGATCAGGCCCTGCAAATATGTTATCCGCTGCCTTCCTCTGTCTCTCCTTCCTTCTAGCTGACCAGTCAGTATCAGGTTCTCCAGGCTCTTCTTCCTCAAGGTTAGCGGTCCTATTTTAGGTAGGGGGATTTATTACGCTCTATTTTTGAACAAATTCAGTTGAGAGTCTCATATATATATATATATATATATATATATATATATATATATATATATATATATATATATGTATGAGAGAATTAAGGAAAAGAAATATGCTGTCTCTGTTATTTTTTCGTTTTTCTTTCGATCTCTTAAGAAGCTTTAAGAAAATAGAAACATGTTAAATTGAGATACGTTATCTATTTTGTTCTTTTTCTTCATTCTGTCATCTTGTCAGATTCCGATCCATATATTCAACTCATTTTGTTTTGTATTAGTTTTGAATTTAAAAATAATTATTTGCCGGCAGTATATTTGCATGCTGAGTAAAAGGTATTCTATTGTAGAGACATTTGTGGTCTTTCGTCACTTAGTCAGTTTGACTCTTTTTTCCGTTCGATACTTTGTTTATTCGACACTTTGTTCGTTTGACACTTTGTCCGTTCGTCATTTTGTCCATTCGTCATTTTACCCATTCGTCATTATGTCTTTCGACACTGTCAGCCCACGATATATATTTATATATATTTTTTTCATTTTAATAAAGCAATATTTACGACATTTGAAAGACTAAGTAAAATCTTTTTTCTGCATTTTAATGTTTTCATTCTTTCCAGAAGGATCTTTGGATGTGTGTGTAGTGGGTATTGGTACGTTTTAATAATTTTCTCAAGCGGCCGATACCCAGTGGTTGAAGTAACTGTGTATTTATCACCGTGGGTGCCTTGTTGTGTTGTAACATTTGCTAATCTTGCCTTGAAAATTATTTCTATTTAGTAGTCAGTCCAATCCTCACAAGGTGACCCATACTTGTGTCTTTATGCTAAAAGCTCAGTAAAAAAATCACGTGTTTCTAATTGGCGTCAAGGATCGGTGTTCAAGCCTAGATTAGAAAATAATGCTTTGAATGTTTAATTTTCTAGGTAGGCGAACTGTGAAAAGTGGGAATATTCCCATATATTGTTTGTTTTTGTGACATAATCATCTAATTCTGGTCGATAACAAGAATGAATCCTTTAATGGTAAATTTTGACTTCCACACAGGTTAATCTTAGAATTCAAGAAAGTCAATCACCGTTTATATTTTATGAAAAAGAATCATTTTATCTTTCTGGGTCCCACCCATTCACAGTAAGGTTAGCCAAATGCAGACGACAATTCTACTCCTGCAGCTTCTTCTCTCGCACTTCCCGCCTGTGGAACTCGCTCCCGTATTCTTGCTTTCCTGATGGCTACAACCTCCAGAAATTTAAATGCAAAGTCAATACTCATCTACTAACCACTGGCTCTCTCCCCACCCCCGTATAACCTTCCCTTTCTCTCCACCTATGTATCTGTCATCGCACCTGCTTTCTCAGCTTTCTATTGTTCCTTTCTAACTAGTTTGTACTCCTCACTATTTTCTAAGTAATCTTTTTACATTTATGTAGCCCCCTGCACATCAGTGGCGTTTCCGCCTTGCTCGGGGTGAAATGATAAAAAAAAAAAAAGACAACAGAAGTTTGTAAAGTTTTTGTTGTTTTTAGAGTTTAAATTATACAGAAATTGTTATTCTAAGACGCAGACGATATAAAGTTGGTTGTTAATAATTAAAAATGAGTTTTAAATGAAAATTTACTGAAAGAGGTTTTAAATACATTTATATCATTAAAAGATCTCCTTTTGTCGATAATTGCTGCAATGAATTGTTGTCACGGTTAATGAGCAACACTTTCATTCGAAGAATTATAGTTCTTTCAAGTCCGGATTTTGTCAATTTAATATCAGCGAGCATGTGAGTGAGTGTATGTGTTTTTGGGGGAATTCTCTGAACGTGGATTCTTTTCTTTTTTTCTGCCTCTGAGGTCGGTGTTTATATATTTACCTGTCATATGATTTTTGTTACTACACCTGAATACCTCACTTGCTCATATGTCAGGCGGATGTGCACCCGGCGACCAGGAGGTAATCCTTCAGGTCAATCTGCTGGTGTATCTAACTTCTTTGATGGTCTGGTGTCACACTAATTGCAAAATTTATTCTGGCAACATCTGAGGTAAGTCCAGTACATGTTGGGGCCATCGCAGATCAATCTCTTGTAGAAGAAAGGTATCTCATTAACATTAAATTCGATTTAGAATATCTAACGTTTTCTGACATATATCACATACATGCGATGCTACTAAAAAAAAAAAAAAATTAAACAGTGGACAAAGCACGTGATAGGATCTCCAAAATGAGGCTGACAAGAAATACTTATTATCTTAAAGAATGGTGACCCATTTCCGATGAACGCGAAACCGACTTACGAACGAACCTGGACAAATATTTTATTTTCTCGGAAATTTTAAAGATCTGAATGAAAAACTAAACAAAAACCATCTAGAGACAAAAAAGAAAAAAATATACTTCCTTTGTTTTTGTTTTTCTGATTCAAACATATTCAGAAAAGCGTGTAAACAAGCCTTCCTATTCTGATGTATAAAAACTATTTAATACATAATCAGGCGTTTATCTTATTTTTTTGCTATCTTTTTTTTATCTGAAGTTCTTCTGTTGATCGGGTTGCTAATATTCATTATCTAGTCCAGTGGTTCCCAAACCAATGTGATAAAAAGTACCTTTAAAAATGAAAGTCAGTAAGATGGTGATAGGGAGATAACCGTGAATTAGAAATCGGAACATTATCATTGATAACGCTCTTCTCCAATTTGCGGACCCGAGTTACTATATTCTTAATACTTGATACAATGCAAAAATATCACAATGATAAAATCGGTCAATAATTACTTATAACTATACTGGAAATAATACATGCAATTACAAGTAATTCATAATAGTATTTTAAATTTTGAAATCATATTTATTCGGGGTTTGTTTTCGTTTCGTTTCGTTTATTTTGTTTTACGGCGTCTCAACCTCATTGGGTTATTCAATGCTGACAAAATGTTACGATAGGTTCGTATGAATAGAATGGATTTTTTTGTAAGAAATCAGTTTGTAGATTAAGTTTCATTGACGCATTTTTGTAAAAAGGGTTTTTTATCAAGAGTCAAATGTATTGTTGGTAATATTTTCTTTCAAAAACGAGGTGGTGACAGTGGAAATACTTATACTCAGCAGATGATCATTGGATCGAGTGAGATCAAATCGGATCCTCAAACCCGGTACTTAGCGATGGGGGTGTTATTTTTAAGCAAATTCGAAGATACACGGTGAAGGAGTGAGGCGCTGCGATTCTTTCTCTTCAAGTAGCCGGCCGAATGATCCTATTCTCATCGGCGGACGATAACTGGAGGGAAGAGACGGATTAATACCGTTAAAAGCATCCGATATGAAGGGGGTGAGGTTTATCTTCTTTACTCTTACCAATACATCACCAAGACACATGCACCCATACATTCCAATTAACAAAGCGTTGCTTCCCTCACTGTTTGCATGGCACAACGGTCGAATTTGATAATTCAGGTCAGTTGGCTCTCGCTTCGATTATTTTACAAATTAGCGCTATTTTTAAAAATTCTCAGATTCCCTCTTTTGCCATTCAAGTAAAAAAAAAAAAAAAAAAAAAAATACAGGTAATTAAGTCAGGGTTTTTTATACTTTCGCTAGACAGCTCACCTTTAGACTGTTTACAGATCGTTATGTTTTTTTTTTTTGTTTTTTTTTTTAATCATTTCACCCCGAGCAAGGCATTCCACTGCCACTGTTGCGCAGAGGGTTACATAGGGTCGGGGAAGTGATGGGAAAAGAATGGTTAGATATAGGAAATGCCAGAAGGAGGGTGATAGACGGGTAAGGGTAACGAGAATGAGGGTTGGTTAGATGGTGAGAGTGTTTGAGAGAATAGATGCAAGTTAGTGTGTTATTTGTCTATAATTGTTATTTGTCTATAATTTGTTCATTTTTCTATAATTTTTTTTATCTAAAAGTAAAACTGATTCGTTTTGATCAAAAAGCAATAAAATTTCCCTTTCTAAATTCAGCTGTAAAATCTAATCACCCATGTATCAAGTCTGGCTCAAGACTCGTCTGGGTTCCTCTCCACCCGGAGGCAAAGACTCCAACAAGGTTGTGTTTGGGTGGAACACTCTGCTTTAATTATCAGTCAGTCAGTTAAGTGCCATACGTGATACACGCTTGGGCGATCATGTCTCGAAAGAGACATGACTGACTGGGAAGAAGATTATCCCGCAGTAGGTTGCCATTGCTTTCTGCGGTAGACTGGTTGCCGACCAAGGTTATAGAACCCAATCTGTCCTGCTATTTAACCCATAACTGGAAGGAAGAGACGGATTAATACCGTTCACAAGGGCATTTGCGCGTAAGTGAATACAATGGATTCAACTGGAATTCGAACGCGGCTCCCTGGTTTCTCGTTCCGAGCCGATATCCACTGTACCACAACGTACATCCCGCTTTAATTATACTTGTCTTAAATACAGATATTTACTCAAACAATAAAAAATAAAGAGGAGAATAAAGAAGAACACAACTGAAAGTTTTACTTTACAGAAAGAGAACATTCTCACAAAATGTATAATGTTGTTATTTGCCTTCTCACAGATATTAAAAAAAGAAAATCTAGCTAATATTATGAAATAATGTCCTGTTCATAATTTCAGCAGGCATGTTTATTGTCTTCTTTTTTCAGATGTAAGGGAAACATCCTCTCTTCACAGCATCAACCCCAAAACTCGCTCTCCGCATTGACAGGGTTTGAGTCTGATTGACCGTTACAAGTCACATGAAATATCAACCAGAGTGCATGCTAATATCAGGGGAAAGGGGTGGGAAGTTAACTCAACATGATAAAGACAACAAAAAATTAGGAAATTTATCCCAAAGAAACATTTTATAACAGTAGCAAAATTTGTTTTTCATAAATTAAAAAAATAACGAAAGGCAGAAAAGACAGTGAATTAAAAATCTTTATAAAAGTTACAACAGGGGTAGAACCAGTGAACCGGACGACAAGTTCGCTTGTCGTCCGGTTCACAATCTTTCCCAGAATTTTGAACAAGAGTAGAAATTCATCCTTTGTTTCCTGTTTAGGATTAAGTTTCTGGTCCCTTCTAAAGTCTACTTCAACTCTCAACGTCTTCATCTGAATTCTGAAATTTTATTTATTAATTATTTTTCTTAATAGAAGTAGATAAGTTCGTCTATCATTACGTTCATACTTCTTCTCAGTCTTTCGAACAAGAGTAGAAATTGTTTTCTGTTTAGGATTGTGTTTCCGATTCTTTCTAAAGTTTTTTTTTTCATTCTTTTTCTTTCCTAGCAAACCATTGCGTCTTAGTGGCATTATCGCCTTGCTGGGGAATTGAGTATTTAAAAATCTTACAAAAAACATTGAATTCCCTGCATCCACTTACGCGTAAATACTCTTGGGAAAGGTATTAATCTGTCTCTTCCCTCCAGTTATTAGTTAAATAATAGGACAGATTGGGTTCTATAGCCTTGGCTGGCAAGTAATCTACCGCAGAAAATAATGGCAATCTACTGCTGGATTATCTTCTGCCCAGTCAGTCATGTTTCTTTCGAGACATGATCGCCCAAGCCTGTATCACGTATGGCACTTAACTGACTGATAATAATAATAAGAACAATACGGCGCTCATTAAAATAAGTAAAAATGAATAGTAAATGAGATTCAAAGAATTGTGCTAAAAACGGATAAGAATAGAAAATTGGAAATAATTATTTTATAATATGAGGAAAACTTATTGCGTCTTCTCGACCTCACGTTTTCAGTTGCAACAATTATATCGAATCAGGTGTCCAGGTTTGCAGCTAGAAAAGTTGGTTTCATTATCAGAATCTATCTAACACATTTATAAATCTACCATTCATCCACGCATTGCATATTGTTGCCACATCTGGTCTTGTGCTTCAGGTATGTATCTAGATATTCTTCAGGCTAACGACCACACCACGTTGAAACACCGGTTCAGGTATGATCACTAAAGTTAAGACGGATCAGCACCTAGATGGGTAACTTGTTTGGGAATATCAGGTGCTGTAAACTTGGATATGCGGGTGGTGTAATAGATAACGCCTCGGAATTAGAAATCGAAAAGCAGAGTTTCAATTCAGCCCTGGTTCATTATATTCACTTACGTGCAAATACCCTTGGGCAATGTATAAATCTACCTCTTGTCTTCCCAGCTATGGACTTGCATCACAAAACAATTCAGTCAGTTAAGTGCCATACGTGATACACGCCTGGGCGATTGCACGAAAGAAACATGACTGAGTGGGCAGAATATTTTCCCGCAGTAGATTACCTTTATTTTCTGGTGTAGACTGGTTGCCAACCAAGGCTAAAGAACACAATTAGCCCTTTAACCTATTTAATGAACGAATTCAACTGGAATTCGAACTCTGTTCTCCGATTTCTCGTTCCGAGTTAATATCCATTGCATCACAACACACATCCAAATATTTTCTCTAAAAGATTTTTTACAATCTAAAAAAATATTTTCTGATTTTAAATAGCCTGTAAAGGGTTGATAAGCCGTAAAAAACAAATCACGCAATCAACTAGAGTTTTTTTTATCAAATCCAAAGAATCTACAATGTTTTCGATCCTGACATGGAATCTCGATTTCAGCTACTTTCTCACAGCCATAATGTAGCTTCCCAGCGCCTTTTTCCTTTCTACAAGCCATCGATACTAACTGTAGATTTATTAAGTAAGCATCAAGAAGAGTCTCAAGGTTATTTGTGCTATTTTTATCTCTTCATTTACTAAATTCATGCAAGTATCCGCAAAGAACTGAGAAGTCTTGTAATGTAAAGTGACATTACAGAGAATCAGAAAGAGAGAAAGAAAGAGAGAGAGAGAGAGAGAGAGAGAGAGAGTGAGTAAAATAAAAAAGAAAGATATAGAGAGTGTGAAGTTATAGACAGAGGGTGAAAGAAAGAATGAAAAAAGTGAGTGAATATTAAATGATTGAACAAGCAGATGTTGTTTTTTTTTTTTTTTTGCTTCGGTTTCGGTTCCTCTCATTTGTACATATGTTTGCATAACTACTATCAAGTACCACGAAAAAGGTGACAAATGCTCAGATGAGGAGTTTCTAGTACGTATTTCGTCGATACCAATGTCATATATACAAAGAACAGAAATTTCCAGGAACAACAAAATGTCGTTAACAGAATTCTTTCAAAAGATGATGAGGTTACGATCTTTAAACGCTCCATCAGTATTCAGAAGGGCATGAGCCACGCCCTAAACATAAACAAGAAACTATGGTCAGTCAGATAATAGTGTGAAGGAAATACGAGACCGGGCGTCACATGACATTCATTTAGACTTTCAGAATTGTTGTTATGAGGAAACGATTAACGCGTACAAACGAACCATATGAAATGTGTCAGATGTGACACGATAACTAGGCGTATGTTAAGGTGCTTTGTGAAATATGTATTTTATTATAATAGATTAAAATAGAAAATGGTTAAGAATAGAAAATAGATTAGGTGACACGATAACTAGGCGTATATTAAGGTGCTTTGTAAAATATGTATTTTGTTATAATAGATTAAAATAGAAAATGGTTAAGAATAGAAAATAGATTAAAAACATGTTTCGTTTAACAAAAGTGAAAAAGAAGAGAAAAAATAAATAAATAAACGCTTTTTCTTTTATGAGGAAAATTGTGGAAGAGAAAAGGGTATCAGATTACTGTTTTAAATCCTACCACTCTTCCGGTAAATATTTGACTCGGTGATTTAATGTGATAAGAGATAAAGTTCAGGAAATAGTTTTTTTGAATGATCAGGTCAAAGGCTGTCTTTACTGTGTCTTAACCACACATTAAGAATTTTCCGGCGGAAGCTTTATTAAGATAAAAAAAAGAAAAAATCCTGGAAAAAATACTGAGGCTAGGTACAGACTGGGTGTCTGCACATCAAAGGGGGGAAAGTTTGGGTGCCCTGAAATTTTAGAATTACGGTCGCCAATTGCTTATCACCCAGTGGTCCAAAACATTTCCGGATTTCCGGATTAATTTTAAATAAATACAGGTAATTTTTCCGAGTCAGATCAGTTGAGTTGAGTTAGTTCCGCCGGGCGTGTGCTTGAACTGAACCTCCGTTTGTCTTGTTTCGGTCAGTTCGGATTTGTTGATCTCCATTAATTAGAGTTAGAGCTGTGTGTCACATTAGCCTGCCCCAACCGAAAAAACTAACTCTAAACGAAATAAAGCATCCTTTCACCTCATCTAAGTTGTGGAAGTTCGTTCCTTATAGTTTAATATTGTACCCCCAGCTTGAGGCTCCGACATTTTCAACAAACTCCCGGCAATATCACAGCGTGGAGAACCGCCGCCGGAGAAAATGTTCGGACCGTCCACTGGGGTGTTACACAGATATTTAGATTAAATTCTACAAACAGTCTCTGAAAAGATGCACAGCTCACAGACACAAATTGAGATTGAACCTGCTTGGGATTCTGAAGATGGCTACATATTTTTCACCAATGGATTGACGATATGGGTGGCTTAATGGTTATTAGCAAGGAAAATGTAATCGTTATTTCCACGGTAAATGTTTTGACGAACTAAATTCCTTAATTTCACCAGTTTAGACCATCACGATTCAAACCCGCTATGCTAGGTACATTGGAACGAATCATCCTATTCCACTCGTATTCCATTAGTAGGAAGTTTCATTTTGACAGCCACTTCCTACGAAGCGCTACATAGTGGAACAGACTCCCAAGAAGATGTTTCCCTGATCACTACAATTTTAACCTCTTCAAGTCTAGGGTGAACCGTTATCCATTCTATGTACCCTCATAAACTGCAATTCTTATTTCCTCCTATTAAGCTCATACAGAAACCACATTCAGTAACCTTCTGACTTGAATAGATCTTGGGTTTTGTGTTGGGTGAAAAATTATTTTTTTAAATTTCTAATTTCAACAAAAATATATTGTGATCACTTCGTTCTCATGACCCTGGGAAAGGCATGAAACCGTCTTTTTTACTTCAAAATTATAAATAAAATAGCAGGAAAATTGAGATCTATGGTACTGCTTTGCAACCAGTGTAAAGAATGACAATCTTGAAATCAAAGCTGTAACTCTTGTAGTCAAGACCAAAATATAACAGTTTATGAAATGTAGAGCTGACGAGATGGTGAAGCTTCGAATGATCAAAGAAGCCGGAATTTCATTTATTAATGAGTTGCTAAAATAAAAAAAAAAAAAACGGAAACACTTGCGAAAAAAGTCTCTCTCCAATACCTAATGATACAAATACAAATAAATAAGAATAAAAGTGAGAAGTCGGTGATCAAGCTCAGGAAAAAAAAAAAAAGACTGCATTACGGCTCCTGATTTACGAAGAAATCTTGGAATTTTAATTTATTTGTTTGAACAGTATTTTTAATAGATACTTGTATTTGAACAGGTACTCTGTTTTTAATTAAATAGTATATATATATATATATGCAGGTTTCATTGAATAATATAGACAAGTTTTGTCTATTAATTTTGTGTAGGATCCGTTCATACCGTCTGATATACTTGATGGTGATGTCGTTAAAAGACAACAAAAAATCACAGTATTTGTTGAATTTTTTATCAGGTCTAAGCTTTCGGCTCACATAAGCCATTATCAAAGAGTAAATAATAACACACAGTAAACATAGAACATTTAAGCTATTAACAATAAAGATAATTGAATTGAAAATATAAGTCCATCCCTACCGTGGCGGATGGCCGAAGACAGTGACAAAATAGTGGTGTTGTGGTCCCTGGTCTGATTACAGACATTTGAGTACGTTGTTGGAAATATCGAAATTGATTGTATTCAAACCAGGTTTAAACTGTTTAATGTAGAGTGCTTCGAGGATTTTTAGTTTCTGCTTATTATTTTCTTGTTTGAGTATGTACGTGTTATCAACAAGCGTTTGTCTCAGAAGTGTGCGTTGATAACCGTGTTGTTCTATATATAGTGTTGTTTGGATCAACAAAAGGCACTTCAGTAGTACAAGCTAGTAGAATTTTTCTTAGGATGTTGGGATTAATTTTGAGTGGGGGTAATGAAGGATTACTGTAAACATTTCTTATAATTATATCAATAGTTTCACTGACGGGTACATTAGTAAAAAGGTTTTCCACATCAAGTGAAGCTATGATTTCATTATTAGGCTTTTCACTCTTGAGGATTTGGATTGCCTCTAGGGTTGACTTTATGCTGTATTTACTCGGAAGGTAGGGTGTGATAAGCTGGTTAATATGTTTAGTTAACTGGTATACAGGAGTAGGAATTTGGGATATGATAGGGCGGAGAGGATAGTTAGGTTTATGAGTTTTTATGGTTCCGTATATGTAACCAGGTTTATAGTCACCAATAATTTTAGGGAGTTTTAAGGAATTCTGATCAGCGTTGTTGGCACTAATGAGTTTATTAATTTTAGATTTTAGTTGGTGTGTCGGGTTTTTGTTAATTTTTTTAAATTTTGTGTGGTCATGGAGTATGTGGTTGAGTTTTGTGTTGTAATCTGATTTGTTAAGTACAACAAAGATGTTAGCCTTGTCAGCTTTTTTTACAATTATGTGAAGGTGGTTGCGTAGTTCGTGCGCAGCACTTTTTAGTTGTTTCGATAGAATTTTTGAGGAGCTTCTGCTTTTATCATGGCGATCTTTGATTGCCTCAGCCTTAAGTAGATCTTTCAGTTCGGGTTTAACGGTTATAAGTTTTTCATCTTGTAATTTAGTGATGCTTTGATAGATGAAAAAATGCTGCCAAAATACACACAATTTAAATTACATGATCCAGCAGCCCAACACACCATCACCACCTTGAAATATAAATGGAGCCTTGTGAAAAGGCAAATTGAAATAGCGAAAGAAAATCTTGACACATTATACAAGAACAAACATGACCTCTATAACAAACTGAAAGATATAACTACCTCAAACCAACTAGAAGAAATAGTACTCAGACTATCCAAAATCACTGCAAAATCTGAAGTTGAACACCGTGCTAAAATTGTCAAAAAACTTAATTCACTATACAATGGCACGATCACTCTTCCCAAAAAATTCGATAAATTCATAAATCTTTCCAACCACCAACTAACTAAGCACCAAGAAGAATTACTCAACCTTGGACCTAACTGCCATATATACCGTAAGTATAACCAGCTTACTAAAAAAATTGAAATAGAAACGCTCTATCAAAGCATCACTAAATTACAAGATGAAAAACTTATAACCGTTAAACCCGAACTGAAAGATCTACTTAAGGCTGAGGCAATCAAAGATCGCCATGATAAAAGCAGAAGCTCCTCAAAAATTCTATCGAAACAACTAAAAAGTGCTGCGCACGAACTACGCAACCACCTTCACATAATTGTAAAAAAAGCTGACAAGGCTAACATCTTTGTTGTACTTAACAAATCAGATTACAACACAAAACTCAACCACATACTCCATGACCACACAAAATTTAAAAAAATTAACAAAAACCCGACACACCAACTAAAATCTAAAATTAATAAACTCATTAGTGCCAACAACGCTGATCAGAATTCCTTAAAACTCCCTAAAATTATTGGTGACTATAAACCTGGTTACATATACGGAACCATAAAAACTCATAAACCTAACTATCCTCTCCGCCCTATCATATCCCAAATTCCTACTCCTGTATACCAGTTAACTAAACATATTAACCAGCTTATCACACCCTACCTTCCGAGTAAATACAGCATAAAGTCAACCCTAGAGGCAATCCAAATCCTCAAGAGTGAAAAGCCTAATAATGAAATCATAGCTTCACTTGATGTGGAAAACCTTTTTACTAATGTACCCGTCAGTGAAACTATTGATATAATTATAAGAAATGTTTACAGTAATCCTTCATTACCCCCACTCAAAATTAATCCCAACATCCTAAGAAAAATTCTACTAGCTTGTACTACTGAAGTGCCTTTTGTTGATCCAAACAACACTATATATAGAACAACACGGTTATCAACGCACACTTCTGAGACAAACGCTTGTTGATAACACGTACATACTCAAACAAGAAAATAATAAGCAGAAACTAAAAATCCTCGAAGCACTCTACATTAAACAGTTTAAACCTGGTTTGAATACAATCAATTTCGATATTTCCAACAACGTACTCAAATGTCTGTAATCAGACCAGGGACCACAACACCACTATTTTGTCACTGTCTTCGGCCATCCGCCACGGTAGGGATGGACTTATATTTTCAATTCAATTATCTTTATTGTTAATAGCTTAAATGTTCTATGTTTACTGTGTGTTATTATTTACTCTTTGATAATGGCTTATGTGAGCCGAAAGCTTAGACCTGATAAAAAATTCAACAAATACTGTGATTTTTTGTTGTCTTTTAACGACATCACCATCAAGTATATCAGACGGTATGAACGGATCCTACACAAAATTAATAGACAAAACTTGTCTATATTATTCAATGAAACCTGCATTAATGAAAAAATGCTGCCAAAATACACACAATATATATATATATATATATATATATTCTAAACATATGCTGTTAAATATAAGGGAAAATGAATGTCTATTATGTTTAATCATGAGCCGTTCTAAACGCCGTATTTTTGCTTTAATTTCAGTTGAAAATAAAGACAAAAATTCTCCAACATTTGGATAATTATTGATTTTCTTTTAAGCTTTCGGCTCACATGATCCATCTTCAGAGAGGTTGTTTAAACTGAAATATTATAACATCAATCACCGACGGTTTTATTTTGTGTTGAACAAATAACGAGTAATTTTTAAGGATAATGAAAACAAATTGAAAATTTATAAACTCAAAAAGAGGCAATTTAAATTTCTCGGATACATAATGAGAAAAGAAGGTTAGGAGAATTTGACACTCACAGGGCATATTGAAGGCGGGATTAGGATGGGAAAGCAGCACATAACTTACCTGGGGAGCTTGTGCAAATTGATGGCAGAACAGGAACTGAGATGGAAAGTTAAAGGGCAAAAGAATAAAATATGGTGGAGAGCCATGGTTACCCACGTCCTGGATGGACACGGCGCATAGGAGAAGGATCTGTGGTGAGTCATGATTTGCCCAGGTCCTGAAGTTACATGGCAAGAATGGCGAAATATCATGGTTTAACTCTTAAGCTGCCAGAGGAGGTCGCTCGAACGCACATGCTAAAACTGATAAGGAATGAAAAAATTCAATTATTGAAAAATAGTTTTTTGTGAATTTCCGTTTTATATCAGTCAGTTACGTGCCATACGTGATACACTCTTGGTCGATCATGTCTCGAAAGATATATGACTGACTGCGCAGAAGATTATTCAGCAGTAGGTTGCCATTACATTCTGCAGTAGACTGGTTGCCAGCCAAGGCTATAGAACCCAATCTGTCGTGTTAGTTAACCCATAACTGGCGAGAAGAGACGGATTAATATCTTTCCCAAGGTTATTTGCGCGTAAGTGAATGCAAAGAATTCAACTAGAATTCGAACTCGGCTCCCCGATTTTTCGTTCCGAGCCGATATCCACTGCACCACAACGAACATTTACTTATATACAAATCTATAAAATGATATTTTAAATATCAAATTTTAGTTTTGAATCCATCGCTGCATCTACTGTTAAAAAGATATGGTCACTGTATCGGACCAGAATTTTTTTCTCATCAGAATCCATTTTGCTCATTTATAAAACTGCCATTTGTCCGTGCATTGAATACTGTTGTCATATCTGGTTGGGTGCTCCTGCTATTCATGTTGAGGTTCTCAACAAAATCCAAAGGAGGATCGGCAATCCTGATTTAGCTGCCCGCCGTCAGCCAATTTCCCACTGACGTGATGTGGCTTCCCTCTATCTTTTCTACAAGTATTTTCATGGCAACTGCTCTGACGAGCATTTTTTCCCTGTTTCCTCGACTACATGTATTTACTCGTGCTACTAGATTGGCATTTAAATCCACCTTTGCAGTCGAAATTGTTAAATGTAACCGTCTCTTCTACTGTGACGGTTCCTCTTCTCGCACTTCCCGTTTTTGGAACTCTCTACCGTTTGCTTGTTTCTCTAAAAGTTTAAATGCAATGTCAATTGCCATCTTCTGCCTAGTTGATTCCCTTTCATCTCTTATATTTACTTTGATATCCTCTGCACTTTGTTTTTCTCTCACTAGTTGTGGTCCTGCCTTGCTTTAGGTAAAATAACAAAAAACAATAAAGACGAAAAAGAAATAAATCAAATGCTAGGTTCCGAAAGGTAGAGGTTTATAAAGAAGAACCAAACGTCAGAGAAAACTTTATTTTAACTGCTGATACTATGATACCATCATTTTCGTTGAATATGATACCAACACTTTCAACGAAAATGATAGTATCATTATTTGGAAATACATGTGCTTGTGAAAACATACTAAGTCGTCTGAGCACAAAGTTGGGTGATGACCACCTGGATAATGTTTGGCTCCTGTTATCGACAAATATTTCACCTGATGTAGAAAAGTTATCGAAAGATAAGCAGAAACATGTTTCTTATTAAATAATTCGCCATTTCTAACTGTATTTTGTTTGTAATAAGGAATTTGCATTTTTTTTGTTGATTGTGTCAGTTGCTATCACGCTATTCCTGCAGTAAATTAAGGAAATTTGTGTAAATGATATAACATTAATTTCGTTGTTTGTTCTTTAAATCTCCAAACAAGGCAGTTTTCTAGACGGATTGGTCTGAGGTCGGAGCAATTTACTATATTACATAATGACCATCATCTCAAAACACTTCATAGATGTCTGTTCCACTTTCTCCAAAAGGTTGCTGATCCCTGGTTTTGTCTATCTTTGTCTTATTATACACTTACCTCTTCTGTTTACAGTTATAAACGCGTTTGTGAGTTAGTTCGATATCGTTCTGATATCGAACCATCCGAGCCATTCTTCTTCTTCTGTGCTAACAGGGTGTTGGCGAACATTGCTTTCCTTTGTGTCTCTTATTAAATTTAGTCTTTTTGTTATCTCTCCTAAACAGTGACACTTGTGGAACTCTGAAAGTTAGTGTGGAGGGGGGCTACTTAGGGGCCGATATTTTTCTGAGGAGGAGATGGGTAAACTCAAGCTGCAAGCAGCGTCTTCATTTTCATACTACACCACTATCGTATATACAACGTAGGAATGAGTTTGGGTATAAGTATCATACTTCACTGTCATTAAACGGAGTAACTTTTCATTCATATTAGTGGAGTTCTAACCTTTTCTTGCTCTCTTTTCCACTCTCAAGCTGTTGGAACACAAGAGAGGATAATTTCTAAACATAATCAAATGTCTGTTTTCTATCTATCTGGTTGTTTTATTTTGTTTATTTTTCTTTCAAACTTGTCTCTGTATGTGTCTTTAAAAAGCTAAATGAAAAAGAATACGCAGAGGAAAATGCTGAAGATCAAATCTTATCAAAATCAGCGGCTGATCAGTTTCATAAATTTTGAAGATTATAAAAGTGGTGGGTAACTGAGGGGGCAGCAAAAATTCGTTGGGGGGGACGGCTTGGGCTCTTCTGCCCACCCTGTAGACTCGTTGCTGCTCCTAAACCCTGTTCTTTCATCCATTTACGCAAGCTCGTTAGGTAGGTTATGCGTTGTTTTCCGCTGTTTCTCTTACCTTCAATATCTCCTGTGAGTATAACATTTTCGAAGTCAAATTAATCTGGACAAAATGCTAGGTGCTGTTAGCTACGTGGTGATTTTTTAAGTGTAACTTAGATGCGGCACAAGACTGAAAGTATGGGATACCCAGTGAGGATCGAACTCACTACTCAACTGTAACGCTTCTAGCGTGACAAACTTGCTAACCATTACACCACCTCGAGGTACCCTGCTGCCAGCTACGTTACAGGCTTACCAAGATGACGATAATTGTAATCTCGTTATTTGCACTAACAGAATACCTCAATATGTAGGTCGCAAGATCTATATCGAATTAGGTTAGTGGATGAGTGGAATCGGTTTTTGTTGAGAAGAAAAACAAAACATTTTACCGAACGGTCCCTCATTTTTATATACAGTATCCCTTCAGGATGTACGCGATTATAGCTCTCCACAATTTCCTGTCCTTGGTAGTTGTTAATCAGATTTGTCTTTTTGTTATTTCTCCTAAATCCTGTCCCGCCATCCATTTACTCAAGCTCGCTGGGTAGGTTACGCATTGTTTTATTTCCTTCTATCTGTGCTGTGGGTGTCAGTTTTTCCAAGTCACCTTTCCTAATTATGTGCCATAGAGACTTCAACGGTCTCAATGTTTCTTTGTAAAGTCTGAATTAAACAAATGAATTTCATGTGGGCGTAAGAAAAGCAATCGCTGCCTAACGATTTTCTTCAGTTCTTATGGCTAAATGGTCATCTGTCATCAACAATGAGGAATGTTTGACATCAAGGTGACCGGAAGTTGGTGTTGATCTGAATATGTTTCTTTTTGCGAGGTGCTAGGAAGTATAAAAATGTCGCGTACTTAAAGTAAATAATACTGTATCACACTTGAAGTTTCCGCACGAATTTCTCAAGAAGTTATTTCCGCCTACTTCAGCAAGAGATTTTTATATATTTTATTCAAGCTTGCAGTTTCATTTATCATATTGATTTCCACCTCTATTCCCTCAAATAAGAAAGAAGGAGGTTTGTCGCAGTTTGTCACGTTAACAGGACATGAAATATTTGGATGTTATTGGGAAAGGATGTTGTTTCTTAACGTTTTAATTTATTCCTTTAATTTAGTCCTGTTGTACGCCGTGCTTTGTAAATAACATGAGAATTCAGGGAAAAATGATTAACTTTTAGTACGAAATCTATTCGGTCCGGATGCTTATTATCTCTGTTTACATTTATACAGATTTTTATAAGGTTGTGTGAATGGTCAGTCTTTACGTTTGTAACAATACATAAACCATATATAACGAAAGGCATAAAATAATTTGGGTTTTTTTTTCTTTTACTGAAAAAAACATTTTCTTGAAATATTCAGACATTTGTTTTTTTATATTTTGTCTATGTTTCAGTTATAAAGTAAAGATTAAATCTATAGCAAAGATGTATTTAGTTGGTATGTAGTTATTGTTAATGACGCTGGTATTGATGAAGATATTATGGTTATGATGATGAAGGTGTTGGTGGCAATGATGGTTATTATTATTATTATGACACAGCAAATGGTGATGCTACTGCAGGTACGATGGTAGTATAATGCTACAAATACAATGGCCGTGATGATGATACTGTAGTTATAATACTGATAATAATGGAAATATGATGTTGACCATCATCATCATACTACACATAGAGTGATTATGATAATGATGTCGATGGCATTGCAGTATGGTGATACTTATGATAATATTGCAGGTACGGTGATGATGAAGTTGATGATGATTATACTACAAATATGACGGTGGTGGTGGTGGTAATGTATATATAATTAAGATACTATCCACACTACATCAAGGAAGGAAGCCTCCATCAATACTTGAAAGAGCGATAAAAATTAGTGGACTTGAGAAACCTATTAACCTGAAAAATTGAATTAATAGAAAGATTTTATATATTTTAACCGAGAAAAACACTGGCTGCTCGGCCAGAGAAATCCGAATATTTCCTTATAAGGAAACGGCTAATATTACCATTACTATTAGATATGAGGAGAACAGATACTGCACTTTGACAACAACTTTATTATCAGGAAGTAAAGAAAAGCGTAACTCCATCGCTGTCTATTCGGTCAATAAGTGTTAAATATTTCCTTATAAGGAAACAGCTAATAACCATGACACTGCAAATATTTTATTTCCAATGATGATGATATTAGACTGGGGAAGAGGTCTATTACCAATTTACAGTTGTGTTGGCCAGATGTAACCGTAAGTTCTATGCTAACAGTTTCTTATCTTGCATTTCTCGTTTGTGTAAGTCTCAGCCGACTCTATGCTTTCCAGTCGACTTTAATCTTCAAGAATTTAAATGCAATGTCAGTTAATATCTGCTGCCCTGGTTACTCTTCCTTCGTTCCCGTTCTTTAGAAATGTTTCTGTCTTCTAATTCTTCCAAACCCAGTAACCCCTTGACTCTTAGTGGCTTTTCTACCTTGCTTAGGGTGAATTCGTTTTTAAAAATACGGTAGCTATGGTAGTTATTCCTCTGTTAATCGCGTCTAATTCACGGTTAAATTAACGAGCTTTTTTCTTCATATTTTACCTTTACAAATTATTTAAAAATAAAACTGTATTCTCAAATAATATACAATTGGATCAAATTAAGGTAAAATGCAAAAATGACAACTCAAGGTTTTCTAATATTTCCTCTATTCAGGATTCGAGAATCGAGTTTTGCTAACTTCTGGCAATATGGAAACCAAATTATTTAGTATTCCTTATGAAACAGATGTGGAGAAAGTGGCAAAAATATATGTTGGACTTAAACACTTTTTCAAATCAAAACAAAATTCCGAATTCACTACTGACTAGTATAAGGAATATGTTTTGATATGAGAAAATATAAAAAGCCTATTGAATAATACGAAAATGATGGTATCATTATTGGGAAATACATGTGCTTGTGAAAACATACTAAGTCGTCTGAGCACAAAGTTGGGTGATGACAATCTGGATAATGTTTGGCTCCTGTTATCGAC
The DNA here is from genome assembly GCA_037127315.1 of Ascarosepion bandense. Taxonomy (NCBI): domain Eukaryota; kingdom Metazoa; phylum Mollusca; class Cephalopoda; order Sepiida; family Sepiidae; genus Ascarosepion; species Ascarosepion bandense. Next base: position 570,810 of record JBBBDQ010001834.1, on the reverse strand, counting down.
AAATATTTCACCTGATGTAGAAAAGTTATTGAAAGATAAGCTGAAACATGTTTCTTATTAAATAATTCGCCATTTCTAACTGTATTTTGTTTGTAATAAAGAATTTGCATTTTTTTGTTGATTGTGTCAGTTGCTATCACGCTATTCCTGCAGTAAATTAAGGAAATTTGTGTAAATGATATAACATTAATTTCGTTGTTTGTTCTTTAAATCTCAAAACACTTCATAGATGTCTGTTCCACTCTGGTTTTGTCTATCTTTGTCTTATTATAGACTTACCTCTTCTGCTTACAGTTATAAACGCGTTAGTTAGTTCGACACAAACTTTATTTTCATGCTGGACGGGGTTTTTTTTTCTGCTCCTGGACAAAGTCCTGATATTTTTTGATGTTTTCATTATCTTACACTGCTACAATGTGGCAGAACCTCCCCACAATTAGATTCAATTTTCTTGCTCAGGTTGGTGTGGTAAGTCATGATCAGAAAGTCTACGTACAATAATATAGCAACAACATCAAGTAGTTGCTTTATTAAGCCAATTTAGTTTCAGCGCCGAACACGATATAGTTATTGCAATGGATGGTTATAAGTGAGAGGGGAGATGGAATGTGCTTATTTCATTTTTTATTATTTTGACATTTTTATTGAAGAGATTCTGTTTTTAATCATATCATAATGGAATCAAAGTTATTTGCACAATTCTCAGCGTATCATTGGTCCTACTCTATCATAGTTATTATTATTATTATTATTATTATTATTATTATTATTATTTAGATGATCATAACACACAACATATATATTGATGTACCTGACAGGTTTTATATATATATATATATATATATATATATATATATATATATATATATATATATATAATTGTAAGAAAGTTATAGAACACGGAGATTATTACACTAAATTCCCATCCCACATTCCCTTACATATCATATTACCCAAAATAAATCGTTTTCAATATTTATTTTTTATTTCAACTTATCACCAGATGAAGGGCACACGGAGTTGCTCCGAAACACAAGGATTTTTGTGTAGTGATACTATACTTTTATAAACCATTGTAACAGGCATTACAATATATATATATATATATATATATATATATATATATATATATATATATAAAGCTTTAATATTTTAAAAATATTCGCCGATAGCTTAGAGGTAGAATCTCCGACGGATGTCAAATCGGACGGCTTTCAATTCTGGTTGGAAACAATCAGATTTCTAGCCGTACTAATGAGCTTATAAACATGACTGTATGCGGATATATATATATATCTATAGTCATCCGCAGACAGATCTGTTTCGCTGTATCACAGCTCATCAGTACGGTTAGACTCCGATTGCTTTTAACCCAGGATAGAAACCCGACCGAATTGGCGTCAGTCGGCGGCTCCACCTCTGAGCTATGGACACTCGGTAGAAGAAGGCAGACTTTTTAGCGTGTATATTATCATTATACACGCCCAATAGCTGAGAGTGTTCTAATCCATTGCAGAATGAACGATGCGTATTTGTTAGAGTAGCTACTGTTTTTCAAAGTCTACCATTCTTCCAGAGTGCTCAATCAGGGTGTGAGAGCGTAATATATATATATATATATATATATATATATATATACTTAACGGTCTTTATTATGATAAACAAGATATTTTTATATATATATATATATATATATATTCTTCACTACTTGATGACATAATTATTGCAAAATGTATAATAATATATTGTTAAAGCTCTTAATTTATTACTATTATATTTTACTACTGTAGTAGTAAAGTTTAATAACGGGTAGTAAAGAGAATGAACTGAGCTGATGCTGCTTCGCTGTTGTCCTTCTATCCATAAACCTGACAGGAAGGATATATATATATATATATATATATATATATATATACACTACGGTGTTTATTATAATGGAGATGATTACAATCTTAACCTGTTCAAGTCTAGGGCCAATCGTTATCTTCCCTACCTATCCACATAAACTGTACCTCTTATTTTGTAACTCCCTATATGGAGTGGTTCTTGGGCCTTGTATAAGGTGAATATCATTGTAAAATTTTAAAAAGAATTTTTAGATTGTTTAGACGCATTCTTCGTTACTTTTTCTGCTCAAGTTTTTCTTCCTGTTTATCTTTTAGTTTCTTTCTGCGCGACCAACAAAGTTGTCGTCATTCTCAGTTACTTGTTAAGAGATACAGTTACATTTGACACTAATTTGGACACCGACGGGAAATATGTAAATTAAATGTCGAGCAGTCATGCCGAAGCCTCTTGTCCCACCTCCAAGCCCGACCCTGAACTAGCGCACAGTTGCTTACCAATTCTATTCGAAGATCTTTCTCCCGCTGCGAGAGAGTAGTGCATTTTCTCTGATAAACCAGGATTCAGTGTAACGTATCAGAATTATTTCTGTTTTTGATACGTTCACCGGCAAAAAAATCTTTTATTAATATTTATCTTATTGGCAGATATCTCGCAATTATTTTATTTATATACCTGACGTCTTCACAAGCGGATGATAGTATACATTATGCGACATTTCGGACTCAACTAATACATGAATATTTTTAAAGATGCTTTTACGCTTCTACAGGCTGATTGCAAAGTAACTCCCTATTTTTAAGTAATTAAAAATTATTTACTTATTGTAACTTTGTTTCAATTTTGTGTGTTTGATCTTTAATGTATCAGATTTAATCTGTTTGTTTCTGTTTTTTCAGATTATTTTGTTTGAAATTTGGAAACCCTACAAACATGGCTGAATGTCTCACTCTGCAGCATCATAGCGGTGCGTTATGAAGTTTGGAAATTCGTTGTTTGAGCGCAAAGATGGTGGATGGTCTATTAGAAAAGTAAATGTTCGAATTAAAACAAAGACAATCAAGAACTGTCATGCAAAACTCATGATTACAAGATTTGTAGCTCATATTCGATCAAGCGCTCGTTCTTCCACGTCTAGCGACCAGAAAGGAGTGCACGCAGTTCAAAAAATACTTTCATGTAAGACCAAGAAAGTAAATTCGACAAGTAGCAAGGGAAAGTGACTCTCCTTTCTCACACTACAAACTGCGCTCAAGAAGGAGCTTAAATGGCATGTTTGCCAAAAACCCTCCGCTGAAGACTGCGACATTCGTATGGAGTTTGGGGAGAATATGATGTGCTTGATATGAAAATTTGTTAGATATCTTTAAAAATATCCTCTGGAGTGATGAAGTGGTATTTCCCATCGGTGGGTTGTGAACCGTCACAACTGCCACTGTAGGGCAGGGGAATATCTTCTTGTTATCCCCGAAAGAAATGCAGAATCGGCCCAAAGTAACAGGGTGGTGTGGGATTTTTTCGGACACGACTATGCAGAATTATACGCTATTAATACTTCTGTCTGTTTAGAAGGAGTTAGCCATTGGCATTTAAACAGTATTTATATTCGTCTTTTAAAACAGTGTCTGTATATAGTTGATTTACTAAGCGTCGCTTAGATGTGGCACAAGGCTGAAGGTATGGGGTACCCAGTGAGGATCGAACTCACTAACAATGTCTGTATATAGTAAATGAAGCGCAGATAGTGCAGCGACTATCGGCGCAGAAAGTGAATTAGGCGTACCGAACTCAATTTCGTTCACTAATGTCTTTGGAAAAGGCATGAATTCATTTTCCTCCAGGTATGGGTTAAATAGCAGAGCAGACTAAGTTCTCTTGTCTGGGGTTGGCAACCGGTCCAGGAGAAAGAAAACTGAATTTTAAAAAATCAGCTGGAAGAGAGATGGGCTTCGTCAGGTTACCTTTCTCAAGGTACTGCTGCTGCTATGACTACACAACATGTGGTGCCCTAGACCCACTAGTGGATTACAGTGCTTGTGATGTGATTGAATACAGCAGATTGGTAGGTGTGAAGTGGTTTAACGGTTAGTGAATTAAACATACGCTCGCGCTTCTCGAGAAGGTCTGGTGTAGTTTAATAAAGGAACGGAATGTGAAAATATTGCCATGGCAAGAAAAGAAGACACGAATCCTATTTTCGATATATTTTGTTTTTTATTCATGGTTCACCTGGCACTGTCTTGGGATATATTTGCTGCTATTTTTTGGTCATGTCGGTAACGGACCAGACCTTCTTTTTGGCTAGCAAGAACTCATACTGCCACAATGTCCATATTTGACAGCTCCTCTCTACATCTCAGCGTACGTGTTGTGACTTGCCCCCTCTCACGAATGTGACGTGGATTAAGGCACGAGCTACCAGGAATCCCTGCAATGAGTCTATTGGACTCTTTTCCAATTAATCCGAAAGCTCCAACTACAACTGGAATTATTGATGACAGGGGGCCAGTCACAAGCAGTAGGTCAAGATGTAGAGAGGGGCTATAAAAGAACAGTCAGTCTGCGCATTAAGGCAGTATGAGTTCTTGCGAGTCAAAAATAATATTTGGTCCGTTACTCGTTATTATTATTATTATGTCATTTTTCATCATATTTCGATTTCTGCTTTGGTCTCACTACCAACCAAGTCTGCGGGGAGACCTAAGGCAGGTAGTGGCGTGTTGTTATGGCTCCATTTCATGTTTTTCTATCTTCCCTATCATCCCCAGCATTACATAGATAAAGTTTTCCTTAGTGTGTGGGCTGTACTTAATAAGACAATTTTTTGTATATCTCTTAAGCTGGGGTTTCCAGGGATTCTTTCAATGTGTTGTTTTGTTCCATTTTTTATCATTTCAAGTGCACCTACTATCACTGGCACAACTCTTGTTTTCAATTTCCACATTTTTTCTATTTCAATTTCCAGGTCTTTATATTTTGACAGTTTTTCAAATTCCTTGATTGCTATGTTACAATCCGCTGGACAAGCCATATCAATTAATAGACAAGTTTTCTCCTTCTGGTTTTTAACAATAATGTCTGGCCTGTTTGCTTCAATTTTTCTGTCTGTGTAGATGGTGTAATCCCATAGAATGGTTACATCTTCTATTTCTGTAACCGGTGCTGGATGATGTTCATACCAGTGCTTGTTTACAGCTTTTCCATAATGTTTGCACATTGCCCAATGTAAATATTGCCCAACTCTATCGTGGCGGTTTTTATATTCGTTTGGGGCAAGCACAGAACAGCCTGAGATTAGGTGGTCTATTGTTTCTTGGTGTTTATCACAAAACCTGCATTTTGGATCCATATTATTATGCATAATATTTGCCTGAAAGTTTCTAGTGAAAAGACTTTGGTCTTGTGCTGCAAGAATAAAGCCTTCAGTTTCAGACTTTAATCCAGATGCACGTAACCATCGATGAGTATTAACTTTGTCAACATTGGATTTATTGGCACGTTCTGGATATTGGCCATGCAGAGGTTTGTCTTGCCAGCGCTGTTTCATCTGTTCAAGAGCTTTATCTTTGGCTTTCATTTTCATATTTTTTGCCGCAATAGTTGGTTCTTGGCTTCTGTTTTGCTTTTCTACAGAATCTACTAACTGTAAATCTTGTTTGTATTTACTGCCTTCTTTTATTATTGAATATTTTTTCTTTCTTTCTTCATGTTGCCTTACTAATTGTATCATCCAATCCTTTGTTGTTTCTATGTATGTTAGTAAGCCAATAGTTGTTGTCTTGTATGACAATTCCAGCTGAATAAGACCTCTTCCACCTTCTTTACGGGGTATGTATAGACGGTCTACATCAGCCTTTGGATGATGCATCTTATGCTTAGAAAGAAGCTTTCTTGTTTTAGCATCCATTCGCCTGATGTCGTTTAGAGTCCAGTTTAAGATGTTAAAACTATATTGGACAACTGGGATTGCAAGGCTATTAATGGCCATAACACTGTTCTGTGAATTTAATTCAGTTTTTAATATCATTCGTAGCCTTCTATAGTACTCTTTACGCACTATTTCTTTCATTTTTTTATGGTGAATGTTTTCGCTCTCATTTATACCTAGGTATTTATAAGCTTCTTCTGGTTTCAATTCTTTTATTGTTACAGCAGGGTCTAAGCTAATTGAGGATGTTTCTTGTATTGATCCACGTAAAACTGTAGCTTTAGCACATTTATTCAAATTAAATTTCATTCCAATGTCTTCGCTGAAGCATTTTAGAGTTTGCAGAAGACCTTCCAGCTCATTATCATTCTTAGCATATAACTTTAAGTCATCCATGTAAAATAGATGGCTTATTTTCTTTTGGCCTATTTTATAACCACATTCTGTCTTATTAAGTTGACTGGCTAGTGCTATTAATGATATGCAGAATAGTAAGGGAGATAAAGAATCACCTTGAAATATACCTCTTTTGATGTTTATTTCATCAGACTTATAGGTTCCATTTATATGATTGAGGTAAAGGGTTGTTTTCCATATAGACATGCACTGTTTGATGAAATTGATGATGACGGGCGATATCTTGTATATATTTAAAGTCTTTAAAATCCAGGAATGTGGCACACTATCGAATGCCTTTCGATAATCTATCCTTATTATTATTATTATTATTATTATTATTATTATTATTTCGATAATATCTCATTATTATTAATATAGCTATTTAGATAGTTTTTCTGTTATCATTACTACTGTTGTCATTTTGATACATTTTATATAATTATTTAGATTCAGCCTCCTATTATTATTACTGCTAATGTTTATTCTCTTATTCTTTTTACTCCAATCTTATGATCAGAATTCCCTACTTTCCGACCAATTGGAACTTGTTCCTGAAACATTTTATTTACTTATTTTATTGTTAAATATTAGTCGTGTTTATATTTGAGTATCTTGTTAAAAATTGGTCTTATTTATACTTGGGTCTATTGATAAACAGTTGTCATACTCGAGTCTGAAAGCATCCATAGGGGGGCGGTGAGCCCCTTTCGCCCTCCATATGTGGTCAGCTACGCCTGATTTTTCTATCTCTGCTTGTGTTACGGCCTTGCGATGCTCTTGCCGCCTTACCTTAAAAGGCGGTCCGTTTCTCCTTTATATTTATATACTTTATGGGATAAAGTTGAAATAACTGATAGAAAACACCACTGAAAACTACGTAAACTTAAGGAATCAGAGCATATGCTAGGCTACAAAAATCTCCTAAAGCGACCAAGCATAGAAATGAATACAATATGGGAACCAGTGATACAGAGTGCTAGAAAAAAATCATTAACTTCAGAGATTGCAATATGAGCTCTGGAAAAAATGATTACTGAGACATTAGGTTTATAAGTCCCCAAACTCCTGAATTATATCGCTGAATAAGGTTGTAAGACAATGGGATTGTAAGGTTTTATTGTAAGGTAGGGATCAGCTGGAGCCATCATGGTATTTTCTGCCCAGATTACATTGAATTCTCTGCCAATAATCCCTTGTCATGTTTTCTTCCGGTGGAAGTCCTAATCTACTTTAGATACCACTCGGAGAAAATTGACGCGAACGAATATATATTCATAACAACATTGTATCTCGTTACTTCAGATAAAACAATAAATACATCGTTGTCGTGTTTTTCCGTTGACAGAGACAGGAAAAAGAAACGCAGTTATGAGTGGGTCTTAGATATTATTAATGACGTCAACTAAACAAGATGACCGTAAAGTCAGAAACAGGATGTATTTTTGCTAAAACAGGAAGAAGGTTATCTGTCTAAATTTGGCATTAATACTTCTGCTATGACTGGAATACGTAGAAAAAGAAGAAAAGACAACAAGTTTTACTATCGACCAGTCACTAATTCATTTTTTGGGATAGTTGAATAAAAACCATTCTTATTGATATCACTTCCTGATTTTTTTGGTTCGGTTCTGAGCGAGGTAGTATAAATGATCCACATGTTAATGACGTCAGGAGTAGAGATCTCAATTTATGAGTCAAGTCGAAGTTGTTATGAGTGACACATAGTGGAAGGTGAAAGTTACAATTTAAGCAACCAGAAAATTTTGTAGGCTATCCAAAAGCTAAACTACATATTTAGAAACTAAACAGAAGAAGAAGAGCCCTGAATTCATGTCCGTCAGAATTTTTTATATGAGCAGTTACCATTTACATCAGTGATTCCAAAAGTAAGCGATGCCCACTTCCCTAAGGGCGGGGGAAAGATCTAGGCTGGTAGTAAGAAAAAGTGAGCGATATCCCCTCCTTAAGGGCAATGGAAAGATTCAGGGTGCTAGTAAGAAAAAGTGAGCGATATCCCCTCCCTAAGAGCAATGGAAAGATTCAGGGTGGTAGTGAGAAAAATTGGAGATGCCCCCCTTCCTAAGGGCGGTATAAAGTTCCAGGGTGATTGAGAGAAAAAAAGTAGGCGGTTAGAGGGTTACTGTGTCACATGTAAACCATAACACACAGCAGACATAGTGTACTTGAAGTTTTCGTATAGTGGTTCCATGTTGGCTATGAATAATATTAGATCAAGAGTTGTACTGCAATGGGAATTCTGCTTAATAGAGACATGAAATACGTTCTACTATCAATAAATACAAGAGATCTTTCCAAATTTTCCTTTCTCAAAATCAGCCTTGTACATATGCAACAGAGATATTTTCTGCCTTTTTCTGTTATCATTTTCATGTCAAACATTTTTCTCTTTTTTTCTTTCTCAACATATTATATCTCATTTTCTTTTTCCTTCTGTTGTCATTTATTTTCTCTCTTTTTATTTTATGATTCCTTTTCTTTTATTGTTCTCGCTCCTTTATAATGTTTTATTTTAATGTTCTTTCTCACTCAATAAAACCTTGTGTCTTAGTGGCTTTATTGTCTTGTTTGGAGTGAAATGTTTAAAAAGAGAGAAAAACTTTTATAAATTATGTAAGAAAATAAATGAGAATAGAAGGAAAAAGAAAATGAGATATAATATGTTGAGAAAGAAAAAAAGAGAAAAATGTTTGACATGAACATGATAACAGAAAGAGGCAGAAAATATCTCTGATGCATATGTACAAGGCTGGTTTTGAGAAAGGAAAATTTGGAAAGATCTCTTGTATTTATTGATAGTAGAACGTATCTCATGTCTCTATTGAGCAGAATTGCCATTGCAGTACAACTCTTAATCTAATATTATTCATAGCCAACATGGAACCACTATACGAAAACAACAAACTCTTTGTAGGAATAAAACGTCTTGTTTGTTTTTAATATTTTGTTTTATCTCGAGTTTTAAGATTAATTAAAAGGCGTTCTTCTATTATCAATCAACTTGTGCTATGGGATGTGGCAGCATCATTGAGTGATGCTTGCTGGCAAAACTAGAAAAATCCTCATCCTCACTACTACTACTACTACTACTACTACTACTACTACTACTAAGGATCTTTTCTATTAATTCACTCCAAAATATTATTATTAAGTTATCCCAAAATAAAAATAAAAAAAAATTCCACAACGCTGCAATGATTTACCTCAAGTTCTTCTTTTTCGTCTTCTTTTAACAGCAAGTTCTTCTTTTTTGTCTTCTTTCTTCGTTCACCCTTTACAAGGCCCGAGAGCCACTCGAGATAGGGGGTTGCGTTATGAAGCAATTTATGCGGTTAAGAGTGAAAGATTACGGTTGAACAGGTTAAGATTTTAGTGATCGGGGAAATATCCTCTTGGGAGTCGGTTCCACGAAGCAGTGGTTGTCCGGAAGAAGTTGTTCGAGCAGAACTTACTTCGCACCGATTGAATACTGAGGGAATGTGGGTGGTTTTCTATTTAAATGGCATGGCGTGTCCTTGCCGTGGAGATTTGAATTGGCAGGGCAAAGGGAATATAGTTCGTTCGAGTAGCGGTAGAGTCTTCTTCACAAAAGTTTACAGTGGCTCTATTCTTTGACCATAAATAAATGAATAATATGATTTTATGGTCAAGAAGTCGTGACCCCTGGAGTCGCTTTTCTTCCCTTAGCTGTTTCTTTTCATTCACTGATATTCACCGAGAGACGGCAGCACCATCTATCCTGTCGATCGGTTAAGCCCAAATTCATATCATGTCCATCAAAACATTTCATCGACGTAGGAAGAATATTTATTTTATGTAAGAAGCGAACAAGACTCTCCTTGTCTTTGCGCTTGTGTATGAACTTGACCAACTTCATGACAAGCTAAACAAATTTGGATTCATATTTTTAAAAGAGTGCCAAAAATCTAATAAAAAAACAAAATTTGATTTAAAATTTATAATTTCTTGGTGTGAATTAACATTTTCGATAAGAAACTTTAAATTATTTAGAGTGAATTAACAGAAACAATGCTCACTCTTCTTCTATTACTATTACTACTACTACTACAATAATAATAATAATAATAATAATAATAATAATAATAAAAAGAAGAAGAAGAAGAAGACAAAGAAAATGAAAACGTAAAATATAAGAAAACATGTTAAAACAGTGGACGTAAAACAAGAAAGAAAAGAAAAGAATATGAGGTCAACAGGAAGGTTGGCTTGGAAAATCTGATACTCACAAGACAGATTGGGGTGACGAAGTAGAGCAGCGCATAACATACTTGATGGCGGAACAAGGTCTAGGAGAAATAACGAAAAAGGCAGAATTTATTAAGAGGTACAAAGGACAGTTGTGGGGAGCCATGATCGACTACATCCTAGAGGAACACGGTACATAAAGATGAACACTTGTAGAAGAAGAAGCAAAAACAGAAGAAGAAATATAAGGTAAACAGAAGATGAAGAGTAAGGAAGGAAGGAAGGAAGGAAGGAAGGAAGGAAGGAAGGAAGGAAGAGTAAAATAGTAGTAGTAGAAGTATAGGAAAAAGAAGAACATATTTTAAGTAGCATAAAAAAGTACAAAAAGAATGATATTTTAAATAACAATAAAGAAAAAGAAAGGGATAAATGCTTTCTTCTTCCTTTTGTTCTTCTTCTTCTCTGTGCCTTGTCCTTTCAGTGCGTAGGCGATCATGGCCCTCCACGTCTCCATATCCATGGTGGCTCTTAGCACGCTTTCTCCTGTTACACCACGCAACCTCCGTTCTGCCAGTCACCCACTCAGTCCAGTCAAGTACGTTACACGCTGTTTTCCTCTGTCTCTTCTTCCCCCTATCTGGCCTCTTAGTTCTCCAAGCCTTCCTTCCTCATTGTATGTCCCATGAACTTTAGCTGTCTCTTCCTGATGCTCAGTATTAATTTCCTTTTCGTTTCCATCCTTTCCAAAACCTCATCATCTCTCACGTGCTCGATCCATATTATCTGCAGCATCCTTCTGTAGAACCACATTTCAGTTGCTTCAAGTTTTTCTTTCATCTTCAATGATATTGTCCAGCATTCACTGCCATATTAAAGAACTGAAATCACATAGCAATCCAGTACTCTTTTCTTTGTTTCTAGCGAAAGTTTCCTATCTCTTAATACTCTACTTAGCTTCTGGAATGCGTCCTTCGCCAAGCCAATTCACCTTCGGATTTCTGTGTCGCACTTTTCGTTTTCTGTTAGAACACTTCCCAGGTATTGACATTTTGTACCTGATTTTGGCATTTTGCGCTGCTCCTTTTGCTGATGACCATGCATTCGGTCTTCTTGCAGTTTATTTGTAGTCCTTTCTTGTCCCTCTCTTCAGCTCATTTCTGTAGGAGGTCTTGTAGTTTCCAGTCCGTGTCTGCTACCAGCATTGTATCATCTGTGTATCTTATGTTGTTCAAATTGTGGCCTCCCATTACAAATCCTGGCATAACATGTAGGATCCTCAGAATAGTCTCGCTGTACAAATTGGATAGATCCGGTGAAAAGACACATCCTTGTCTTACGCCCCTTTCTATCTTTGTATATCTGATGAATTCGTAACCTGTCCATATGCAGGCGGTTTGCTGCCAGTAGAGATTTTTGATTATTCTTATGTCTTTCCCAAACATGTCGCGGCTGCTGAGCATCTCTATCAATTCTTTGTGGCGTATTTTGTCGAACGCCTTCGCATAATCGATAATACATCCTTCTTCTTTTGTATTACCCTTTCGGAGAGCATCCTAATAATAAATATGGCGTTCCTTCTTCCAGTGTCTTTTACGAACCCGCACTGTTCTTGTCCTATCTCTGGCCTGATTCTGCTTCTCACTCTATTCATCAAGATTCGAACGATGAGTTTTGTAATGTAGCTAATTAAACAGATTGTTCGGTGGAATTCGCACTCATTTGCCCCTGGCTTCTTAGGCAGGGCTATGAAGATCGACTTGCTTAGGCCATCTGGTATCACACCACTATTATAAATTTCAATTTATTATTCCTGTAATTTTCCCTACGCCGAATTCTTCCAGGGCTATCAGCAACTCTGTTATAATTCTGTCTGGTTCAGCTGCTTTGTTTCTATTCAGTTTGACCATTGCAGTCTGTCCTCATATTTGTGTATTATCGGTTGTTCTCTCTTGTCGTGGAAAAGATCTTTTATATATTCTTCCCATTCTGGAGTATTTCTTCTTTCCCCAATATGATTGTCCCATCCTTGGATTTTATACATCGTATTGAGGAGCAGGTTTCTTGTCCTGTCAGTTCTCATTTCTTTATGCAAGTTTCCTTTATTTGTCCTGCTCAATCTCTCTACTTTTGCACATTTGTTGTTGAGCCATTCCTCTTTAGCCTGTCTGCATTTGCTCCTTATTTCCTTGTGTAGTTTCCTGTATTCCATTCCATGTCTTGGCGTCATTTTCTGTCTCCTTTGCATCATGTCAAGAATCTCTTCAGTCATCCACTCGTTTTTTCTTCTGCATCTGATTTCCCTTGGAACAAAGTTGTTTGCTGATGTCACTAGCGCCTTCTTTAGTGAACCCCATTTCGAGTTTCCTTTTCCAATATGGTCTTCGTGTTGGTTGTTCACGCTGTTAGTGTATTCTTTCTGCAGGTTGAGGTCCTTCACGAGCGTGTTGTAATGCAGTCTTGGTGCTGCACTAGGATTCTTCATTCTCTGGAGTTTCACTCTTAGTTTGCAGTTTCACGCAAGAAAATAAAAATGTTATTTAAATCATTGATAGAAATTATGGAGAAAGAAAGACATTTTAAATTTAAAGAAGAAGAAAAAGAAGGAGGAGAAGAAGAAGGAGGAAGAGGAGGAGATGAAGAAGAAATGTTTATTTTCAGAGTTGTAAATATAATAAATATATTTTTTTTTTAAATCATATCACCCCAAGCAAGGCGAAAACGCCACTGATGTGCAGGGGGCTACGTAAGAGTGAAAAGATTAGAAAGGAGAAAACCGGAAACCACATCCTAAACAGGAAACAAGGGATGAGCCTCTTCACCTGTTCAATAGACGTGGGTGGAGTGTGAACCGGGCAATAGTTTAGTCTATCTACTCCAATTAAGTACTAGATTTATCTGGTACAAGGTTCCAATAGTTGAGTTCCCATTATAAACAAACGGCCGAACGAATCGAGTTTAGACCGACGTTAAAATTATGACGTTATGGTAGATGCCTAACGTTGTTACTAAGTCATTTTTTTTTTTTTAAATCACTTTCAAGGCATAAAATCCACCAAGACACAACGAGTTACAAGGTGTAGAAGAATTAGAAGCAGAAACATTAAAAATGTGCTGGAAGAGAAAATCAGAAGGACAGCAGATAGCGATTGAAATTGCATTTACATTTTTGCAGATTAAATTTGGCGGGAAAGCATAGAACTGGAAGGGAGTTCCACAAGTAGGAAGTGTGAGGAAAAAGAAACTATTAACATAGAATTTGCGGTTACATCTTGCCAGCTCAACTGTATATTGATGAAATTTCCACGCAAGTCTAGTATTGAGCTTGAATTAAAAAAGTCTATGTACCAAAGTAAAGAGTTCATCCGATCAACCGGAAACACCCGAATTCTTTTGATAGAGACCTCCCTCACCAAAAAAAAAAAGAAAAAAAGAAAAAGAAAAAGAAAAAGGGAACGGTAGATCGCTAAGTAAAAGAACCTTATCATCACCACCCATCGAAAGTGAGAAATAGTTATATGATTTCAGCCTTGAAAATCAAAATTCATTTGTCACATTTAACATGGCACCATTGAAATGAACCCAGCCTGTGTCCGTAAAGAAATAAATTTCAATATTTGAAAAAGCATTTGAACCGGTTCTTTACAAACAAAATAAAATGTCTTGCACCATTTTGTTGCTCGAAAGAGACATGATTGCCCAAGCGTGTATCGACATGACTGACTAGATTTTCCCTCAGTAGGTTGCTATTACTTTTTGTGGTAGACTGGTTACCAACCAAGACTATTAGAACCCAGGCATGAAACGTAAAAATTTAAATTTTCAAATATTACATGTAGATAAAAAATTAAAATTTTAAATAAAATAAAATAAAATGAAAATTTAGAATTCAAATTCGCGTAAGTGAATGTAATTAATTCAACTAGAATTCGAACTTGGCTCTCCTATTTCTAGTTTCGAGCCAATATCTACTGCACCGCAACACACCTCCTATTTATTACACAAGGGAATTAACGAAATAAGCTTGAGAGTAATAAATCTATCTAGCTGGCAATGTGTGTATGTATGCGTACATGATTTACTATGTGCTATAGTAAGAGTCCAACCAGTGAACGTAAACGCGCACGTATATATATATATATATGTGTGTGTGTGTGTTTGTGAGTATATGTGACTGATCTGTAGAGTTCCACTGGTCGCTATAGGTCAATTTAAGGTAAAAATATCTATGTCACGGTGTATATGCAAACATGTATTCATTTAAAGAATTTTATTATTACTTAAACATAATATTTTAGAATCAAGCAAGGTCCGAAAAGGCAAAGCTTCTTCGTGGTCAAGTCGGTTAAGGCACGTCGGATCTACTGACGGTTTGCCTCTGACCAGCGGGACGCAGCATTCGAATTATACTGGAAAGCGCTTATTTTTCTTTAATAAGATGTCTCGAATATCCAAACCGGTTGATGAAAATAAATATACTATTATATAAATAAAAGGAAATAAAGGTAATCTATACCTTTTCGAAAAACTTGCCATATCAATAATCCTAATTTGCTTAATAAAAAAAGTGATTTAATGACCACATGATGTCATAGAAAAATACTTACTTAGATTCTTAGACCCAGATAGACATAGATTCCTCTACGTTTGCCCTTTCTTTCTTTCTTTCTTTCTTTCTTTCTTTCTTTCTTTCTCCTGCAATATTACTTTTAACAATTACGAATTAAACCCCTTTTACTTTTGATCCCTACAATTTTTAATTTTAATTCTGAATTGTGCTTTTGAATTCTAAATTTTCATTTTATTTTATTTTATTTAAAATTTTAATTTTTTATCTACATGTAATATTTGAAAATTTAAATTTTTACGTTTCATGCCTTACACCTCTTTGATTTTTTATTTTTAATATTTTGTATTTTTTATTTTAATTTTAATTTTAAGTTTTAAATTTTAAATCTTTATCTGCATGTAACCTTTGAAAATTTAAATTTTTAATATTGTTATTAAAAAAGTAGTAAACTTTATAAGATTTAATTCCTATACACATCGAGTGAACTTAAATTCAAATCTATTAAACCATCAGTTCGAAATATGCACCTGATGAGTGCATAACGCATGGAACTCCGAGTCGTGGCATAGACGTAGGATAATATATATATTTATTAATATATATATATATATATATATATATATATATATATATATATATATATATAATACAGCTATTTTCACACATTGAGCACTTTTTTATTAACACCTGGATAATGATACTATGCATATGTACACTCTCATATGTATATTTATTAATTTACGTCACTATATATATATATATATATATATAGAGAGAGAGAGAGAGAGAGAGAAGGGAGTTAGGTAGGAGATGTCGACTACTCTTTGGTATTTAATGCCAAGTTTTGTATATGACATCCCGTGAGGATCAAAATCACTAATCAGTGGTAATATTCAACAAGACTAAACTCGTTAGCCATTACTCTACGTTTAGACGCCAGGAAGTAGGATATGAGAAAGCGCAAGGCACACATGCATACACTGGTTTATACAATTATGTACACACGCACACATGTGTGCATACTTATAGTCTTACCTACATATAAATATTTTATGCGTGCGTGCATATATAATATCAGCTGCGTCTGTTTAATTACAATCTGGTTTTATTTATGCAAGGAATAACAGAGGCACACCTAGAGTTCTTCGTTCTCGACGCAATATGTCTGAATTTCCAACTCGTTCACTTTGATGTCTACTTTGTCTGCATTCTACTCTTTAGAAAAGAACGCGCCTGACAATCGTTTATAATGACTTATTCGCTTGTAAGTTACTTGTTCACAACTGCTTTAGCCTGGTATTGATCTCAGAACTCTTTGGATCAAGTCACAGGAACTAATTAATGTCTATATCCACTAGGCCATGTGTCCTTAATATATATATATATATATATATATATATATATAAACCTCTCTCGCACTTCCCGCCTGTGGAACTCGCTCCCGTATTCTTGCTTTCCTGATGGCTACAACCTCCAGAAATTTAAAGGCAAAGTCAACACTCATCTACTAACCACTGGACTCTAGCTCTCTCCCCTCCCCTGTATAACCTTCCCTTTCTCTCCACCTATGTATCTGTCATCGCACCTGCTTTCTCAGCTTTCTGTTGTTCCTTTCTAACTAGTTTGTACTCCTCACTCTTTTCTAATTAATCTTTTTACATTTATGTAACCCCCTGCACATCAGTGACGTTTCCGCCTTGCTCGGGGTGAAATGATTAAATATATATATATATATATATATATATATATATATATATATATATATATATATATTAAACGGACATGCCTCCCAGAGCTACCATACGAACGCGGGTATCCCTCAAGGCTCTATCCTAGGTCCTACGCTCTTTCTGATCTACATTAATGATCTCCCCGATACCATAATATCCCAAGTACGTATGTACGCCGATGACACCACAGTTTACTCTCGCCTCGATCAAAAATCTGGTGTGGGCGACAAAAGTAACCTTGCAGCCGAGCTTGGAAAGGACCTCCAATCCGTAGTGGACTGGGGTAAGAAATGGCTCGACCTCCTAACACCATAACTCGCTTCCATTCTTTCAAACACTCTTCCCATCCTCCCAACTACCTATCACCCCACTTCTGACATTTCCTATATCTAACCACTCTTTCTATTTACCCTCCCCAATGTAGCCCCAAGCGCAATAGTGGCAGTGGAATGCCTTGCTTGGGGAGAAACGATTAAATATATATATATATATATATATATATATATATATATATATATATATAGAGAGAGAGAGAGAGAGAGAGAGAGAGAGAGAGAGACTTACAGGGTTAGAGGGAGATAACTCATGACTATCAGAACAGGTACTACTACGCGAGGAATGAAGTTCATATACCCCAGCGATTGTAATAAAAGGTTCGATTCAAAATTCCTAGTACCTAAAGAAGGCCGGAGCGTACAAACGTCGTACAAATGACAACAAAAATGAGGACAATAGTTCAAATAATGTATATACTGTAAATACTACCTCATATCAGAAATATAGACAAACAATATCAAACATGTTCTGAAGTTTAAATATCTGGCAAGAGCTTTAATAGAGGTCAGAAAATGTGACACCGAAATCCAAAGTACGCATTGTATTAGCAAAAGCTGTTTTCCAAAAGCTAAACAAAGTGCTGAGAAACAACAAATTTTCGTAAGAAACAAAGAAAAGATGGCCGAATTTTTATGTGATATCAACCCTCTTGTATAGCAGTGAATGCTGGACGATCTCACAGCAGATGAAGAGGAAACTGGAGGCAACAAAAATGTGGTTCTACATAAGGATAATGAGAATTCTATGAATGGAGCGAGTAAACAACGAAGAAGTCTTAAAGAAAATGACAACGAAAAAACATTTATACTCGGAATCAGAAAGAGACAGCTGAAGACACATAATGAAGAAGCACGGCTTGGAAAACTTAACCCTCATTAGGCATATTGAAGACAAAAAAATAGGGGATGGCAGCGAGTCAACTACTTGACGAGCTTATGTGAATGGTTGGCGGAATGGGGCTTGGGAGGCTTGGCAAAGGAGGAAACATTGCTAAGATCCGCAAGGGATAGGAAGTTGTAGAAAACCATAATTGCCCACGTCTTGAAGAAATAGAAAAAGCGTAGATACCTATTGCTCACCAGTTTAATAGCACGACCAAATTAAATTCTCGAAGGTTTCGTGTTTCATCAAATAAAAGTTAAATTTTTTTAATAACTATTATTATTGATATGTTGTTTTTTTATGAAGAGGGAATACAATTGTAATGACATTTGATTAACGGTCGGAATCTCTTAAAATTAATGAATTCAATAAACTGTGTTTTTATACATAGAACAACAAAGCTCAGAAAAATCAAAAGCAATACTTTTGTGATCAACTGGGGTGGGTGTGATACGTGCTCGTGTATAAGTGCGCTCCGTGTATGAGTCGTATAAAAGCCAGGGTTTAAAAAAAACCCTCTCCAATGGAGAAACAAGCCTGGCATGTAGCTAAGGATCCCTGTGGGTAACGCGAACAAAAGAGAGCGACAAACCCTTTATATTGCTGAATACAATGCGGATATTAATAGAAGAATCTTAACAAACAAAGTGAAGGTAATCCTGCAGGTTTACTTAGTGTGGTATTTTCCCTGAATATTTCAGTTTATCTTCCATTTATATCATACACTTTCTTTATCATTATCATTTTGACTGCAACTCCTGTCTTGAGTGGCTCTCGAAACTTGATGAAATGTGGAAAATATTTTGTAGCTTGCTTTTCGTCCTGTATCTGTTGTCGCTTCTGTGCAAATAAATCGTTGATATGACTTTCGGAGCATCCTTCGAATATATCATGCAGTTTTCATTATAAAGATGATGAATAAGGTTAAAAAAGAACATTTTCTTCATTACTTACAGGACACAATTTGGGGGTAGATACTGTGAAGAGAAGATGCTTTCATGACACGTGTGAAAAAAACACTAAAAAGAAAAACCTTCTTGTGACACGACGTGCTAGATTTGTGACGAAGAACACGCTTTTGTAGATTCGCTAACTTTCCTTTTCAGGATCTGAGAGAAGACATATAACACATTTTTATATTTTGTTAATATATTTTCTTTGTATAAAATAAAACCTTCATTTACGTTCTCCCTACTTCTTCTTAGCCGCTTTTTCTTTATTTCTTTTTTTATTTTGAATGGTTTGGGTAAATATCTGTACCTTCGGTAGATAATATTAAAGCCAGCCATATATATTTAAAATCAGAAGTTACACTTACCGAATATTGAAATACTTTTTTTATATTCAATAATTCATATTCGTAATCTTAAACAGAGTAGACACATATGGCAACCTATAGAAGATAAAAATGAGTAAGTGGTATTGACGAAACAACAATTACAATGTTTTCCTTTCTGGAATAAAATACTTTAGAACATACTTAAATTGCATATGCATAGATCTGATTCCGTGGTAAGATCGCAGCAAAATTGCAGCAAATGTTTTCTGTCGTCTGCTTATCATGCGCTCTCTTGACTTATGTAAAACATTCAGGCGCCGCCTGTCTTTTTATCCGTTCATTTTTTCTATTTTTCTATTTTTGTTCGGACTTGAGTTACAGTTGCCTCCTGTTTTGAGATTTTCACTTTTCAAATCGACATAATTTCGAGGGAAAATTTCGTTTTTAATCATTTCCCCCCAAGAACAAGGCATTAAAAGCCACTAAGGCGCCAAGGAATTACCGAGTTTGAAAGAAACACAGAGAAGAATAAGGACAAGATAAAAGGAGACAGAAAATGACGATTGACCTTGTATTTACATTTCTGAAGATCGTAGTTGATCGGAAAGCAAGAAATCGGAAGAGAGTTCCACAGACGAGAAATACGATAGAAGAAACTATTTGCATAGAGCTTATGGTTGCAACTCGCATTTACGAAATTATGAAACTTAACTGCCAATCTAGTATTGCGCTTAAATTCATGACGTCGAGTTACCAATGAAGAGAGCTCATCAGAACAATTACCGTAAACATATTTATAGATTAGACAAAGGGAAGCTACTTTGGTGGAAAGTGACTAAAACCAAGATGTCAAGTCAAGACCGATAGCGTTGTCGATTCTTTGGAATTTGTTTTAAGAATCTTGCCCAGAATTTTTATGAAGTATTTCTCTGATAAATCTTTTGCGTTATCAGCAGCTGGAGTAACTGCTTTCTTTTGGTCAAAGATATATTTTCTGTTAATTTATTTAAATCTAAAATCGACTGAATTAATATCAATAAAATATAGCATTGTTTTTAAGAGAAATGTTGGGAAATTTTCTGAAAAGAAATATTTAGTGGTTTTATTATCGTGTGTATATCACTCACGAGGGCGATCAAAGCTCTCCACAAATTCTACCCCAACAGCTTCTTTTCTCGCGCTTCCCGCCTGTGGAACTCCCTTCCACAAGTCTGCTTTCCCGACAGTTACAATCTCCAGGTGTTTAAATGTAGGGTCAATAGACACCTCCTATCACACTGACTCCCAACTATTCTCACAACACTCTCATCTACCCAACCCTCATTCTCGGTATCCTCACCCGCCTATCACCCACCCTCTGTTATTTCCTATATTTAACCAGCCTTTCTCCACTCTACGTAGCCCCCTGCACAGTAGTGGCAGTGACATGCCTTGCTCGGGGTGAAACGCTTATAAAAAAAAAAAAAAAAAAAAAAAATTCTTGCTTTTTGTTGCTCTAATTAATTTTTCACTCTTTGCTCTCTCTCTCTCTCTTTCTTTCTTCCTTTTCGTTCACATAAACTCGTTACATAGGTTACATGACGTATTCCCTGTCTCTTTTGCGTTCATTATATTCAGTGAGTGTTAAAAATCTCATTTTATGCTGTGTCCCTTGAAGAAAGACATGGCTCTCTACAGACATCTTCTTTAATTATTTGATTATCTGTGAATTATCATAGAAAAATAGTGGAGTGATTTCAATTGTCTTCTACCCGGTTTTGAATTTAGAAGTATCCTTCTCCTAGAATGGCTGTCATCAAAGGCCAGAGAGCCTCGTTTACTCTGCTATTTATTTAACTTACAGCTGGTGGGTTGAAAAAGAAATGGCTGCATGCCTTTCCCAAAGAACATTAATGATAAATGGAACGAAAGGGTTTTGGTCGGAATTTGAACCCGGCTCACCGACTCCATTTTTCGCGCTGATAATCGTTACACTAAAAGTGCGTCAATAGTTATTTTAAAATCTATAATATAATATACAAAGGTAGATTGTTTTTGTTCCACTGTATAAATTTCGAAACTGGAAACCATTTTAAAAGTCAAATTGAATTACTTCGGAAAGAGAAGAGAAGAGAAATTTCACAAGTAGAAACTAAAGAAAGATATAAGCCTGAGATTACAAAATAATTCAATTAAAATTTCAGGATACTTTAAAAATGGAAGAGAAAGCATTAAAATAAATGTGAGGCTAGTTTTCATTAAATTTTTGAATGTAGAGCAGCTAAGAACAAGAGTCTTCTTTTTGCGCGCCAAAGTTATGTATGACTCTAAATGCAAGATTAATGAAAGATAAATCCCCCTTCATTTTTGCGAGAGTGTCGTCTTAATAAGCGCATATGAAAACCTTTCAGTGACGTTGCAGTTGGCTCTCAAGCACATAAATTCAATTCTTGTTTATCAAAGAGCCAAGTAAGACGCTGCTTTTTTTTTTTTTTTTTTTTTTACCGAATAAGCTTCAATCTTACTTTGTTTATGTTTCGTATACGAAATTGCGCAGATATGAAGCTTACAAGAAAATAATCTGACTGAAGATGATGTTCTTTCTTTAAGAAGATATTTGTGGAAGCGATTGGATGTCTCGGCAGGATAATATTTGTCCATATCAGTCATTGTTATTCCCTATGTTATGTAGAATGTTTAATATCTTTTCTGGCAAGCCTGATCGCCAGACCTGTTTCCGACACTGAGTCTTGGGCTACAAGATAATTTTCATATACACACAATGGTCAGTCAGTCAGTTAAGTGCCGTACGTGAAAAACGCTTGGGTGATCATGTCTCGAAAGAGACATGACTGACTGGGCAGAAGATTATCCCGCAGTAGGTTGTCATTGCTTTCTGCGGTAGACTGGTTGCTGACCAAGGCTATAGAACCCAATCTGTCCTGTTATTTAACCCATAACTGGAGGGAAGAGATGGATTAATACCTTTCCCAAGGGTATTTGCGCGTAAGTGAATGCATTGAATTCAACTGGAATTCGAACTCGGCTCCCCGATTTCTCGTTCCGAGCCGATATCCAACGCACAATGGTCAACAGGTCTGTATCATTTAGAAGTAATGATCTGGGATGTTTCCCGAATAATCTATACGGTTAATAAGGAAACATTGAATAAAGCGCATTGGCATGGAAAGAGATCATTGTGATTGTGAGTTCAATCCCAGAGCTAGGTAGTGCAAATTTAAACTCTTTGGAAACAGAGTGAGCAATAACTAAGCACTATTTAAAAAGAGCGAAAACGAGATATCCATAGACAAGTACAGTGGAACAAAAACAATATACTCTTGTATCATCTCTTAACTACTTGACCCCACTTTTGTCCACACTATCCTGTAGATCCCTTTCCTTTCTCTCGCCTTCGCAACTGTTATCACACCTGTATTCCCATCCTTCTCTTGCTCCTTTCTAATTGGTTCGTCCTTCTCCTCATTCTTCTCTAATCCTTTTACTCTTATGTAGCCCCCTGTACATCAGTGGCGTTCCCGCCTTGCTCGGGGTGATATGATTAAAAGACAAAAAATTAAATGAAGGATTCAATTTGAAGTTTCCAAAAGATTCTTCTATGTGCTGTTTCCCTTTAGAACCTGAGCGATCATGGTTCTCCACAACTCTCTGTTCTTTGTAGCTCTTAGAAAGTTTTTTTTTTTTTTGCTATCACTCCTAATCCCTGTTCTACCAACCATTTAGACAAGCTCGTTAGGTAAATTACGCGCTGTTTTCTTCTATATTCACTTTCAGAGAACCGTTTCTTATGATACCTCTACAAAAAATCAGATTAATTGCTTTTATTGCAACCAGTTATTGATACTGATAAAGCAGAATATGTAGTTAGGATTTTTTCAGATTACTTTCATCGTGTATGTAATATACTCAATGCAAACCAAAGATAATACTTTTTTCATAAAAACATTAAGAGATGAGTTCAAATATTGCCCGAGTCAGTGGCATTAACTTTCGTGTAAATCCTCTTGTGGATGTGTTTATTCATCCCACCTACCTCGAGCTATGGGTTAAATAGTGGAACAGACTAGGTTTTCTATCCTTGGCTGGTAACCAAACTAAGAGAAACTAAGAGAAACTAAGTGAAATCACTTCAGAATCTTTCCCAAAAAGCATTTTTTTCCAATTGGAGTAGATAGACTAAACTATCGCCCGGTTCACACTCCACCCACATCTATTGAACAGGTGAAGAGGCTCATCCCTTCTTTCCTGTTTAGGATGCGGTTTCCGGTTTTCCCTTTTCAAGTCTTTTCACTCTTTTATTTTTTTTTCCAATTGGAGTAGATAGAGTAAACTATCGCCCGGTTCACACTCCACCCACATCTATTGAACAGGTGAAGAGGCTCATCCCTTGTTTCCTGTTTAGGATGCGGTTTCCGGTTTTCTCTTTTCCAATCTTTTCACTCTTTTATTTTTATTTTTATTTTTTATTTTTTATTTTTATTTTTATTTTTTTCCAATTGGAGTAGATAGAGTAAACTATCGCCCGGTTCACACTCCACCCACATCTATTGAACAGGTGAAGAGGCTCATCCCTTGTTTCCTGTTTATGATGTGGTTTCCGGCTTTCTCTTTTCCATTCTTTTTACCCTTACGTAGCCCCCTGCGCATCAGTGGCGTTATCGCCTTGCTTGGGGTGATATGATTAAAAAAAAAAAAAAAAATTACAGTTCAGATAGTAAAGAAAGGAAACTGAAGAGTCATAATCACTGAAGAGATATTGAATAAAAAATAACAAGGCCTTACTTCTAAGCAAATACATTTAAAAATTTGTAAATAATTCTATTCAATATATATATATTCCGTCATAGGAGAATATGATAAATAAATTTCTATAAACCAGAACAATATTTATCTATACTTCTGAGATGAGGTAATATATACACTATTTTAAAGGGAGATAACTACATGGCTACCAGAAGTGTCGTCGAACTTGGGATGAGAATGATATACCCCAGTGATCACAATAAAAGGTTCGGTTTGAAATTCCTAGCACCTGAAGAAGGCCGGAGCGTATAACAGCCGAAACGTAAACATGGCAATAAAAATGAGGACAATAGTCCGAACAATATAAATAATGTACAACGGGACGATGTGGGATAATTGAATGATAAAATGGAAAAGGTTCTATGTAATGGGTTTCATCCTTTTAAAAGACTTCATCGGACAAAAGTAATGTTATTATTGATATAATTATATATATTTAGGTAGCGATATAAACGTAATTAATATATATTTATAACCGACATTTGCATTTATATACCCCCTTCACCTACATTTATATAATTTCATGAGCATGAGCATTACTTTAGTCTTATAAAGTTTGATTAGAGGCATTATATAGATTTTTCCCATTTTGTCTTGCAATTATCTAATATTTAACGTTATAAAAAGCGTAACAACTTTAATTCAAATTAGTGCGTTTTGATTTAAAGGATATTGGAGAGAAATCGAAGAGCCGAGTTTGAATTCCATTTGAATTCGTCGCATTCACTTACACACAAATACCCTTGGAAAGGTATTAATTCATCTCTTTGACCTCCAGCTATGCGTTCAATAACAGGACAAATTAGGTTCTATAGTTTTGGTCGGCAACCAGTCTACCACAGAAAGAAATGGCAATCTACCTCTTACAGAAGGTAGCGGAAGAAAGTAACAAGAAAGGATTAGAAATAAACTGCACGAAAAGTAAATGCATGGTCATCAGTAAAAAGGGCAGCCAAAAATGCCAAATACTGGTCGGGGATACCAAAATCAAGCAGGTATAAAATTTTAAATACCTGGGAAGCGTTATAACAGAAGACGGAAAGTGCGACACAGAGATCCTCAGGCGAATTGGCAAGGCGAAGGAAGCATTCCAGAAGTTGAGTAAAGTATTAAGAAATAGGACAATTTTGCTAGAAACTAGGAAGAGAGTACTGGATTGCTACGTGCTGTCCGTCCTTCAATATGGCAGTGAATGCTGGACAATACCATCAAAAATGAATGAAAAACTTGAAGCAACTGAAATGTGGTTCTACAGAAGGATACTGCGAATATCATGGATCGAGCATGTGAGCAGTGATGAAGTTTTAGAAATGATGGAAACAAAAAGGAAATTAATACTGAGCATCAGGAAGAGACAGCTAAAGTTCCTGGGACATGCAATGAGGAAGAAGGGCTTGGAGAACCTGATGCTAACAGGCCAGATAGAGAGAAAAAGAGACAGGGGAAAGAAACGGATAACATATTTGAAGGACCTAATCAGGTAGATGACAGAACGAGTATTGCACGGTGTAACAGGAGAAGGCGTGCTCAGAGCCACCAGTGATAGGGAAACATGGAAAGCTATGATCGCCTACGTCCTGAATGGACAGGGCACATAGAAGACTGCGGAAAAAGATTCAAGATCAATTGTAAGAGCAGAGATACGAGCGGGATACGAACTATGAGTACAATAAATACTAAAATCAAGCAAGTGCAAAAAATTTAAATATCTGAGAAGTGTTTTAACAGAGGACGAAAAATGTGACAACGAGATTTGAAAGTGTATCGGAATAGCTAAAGATGCCTTCCAAAAGTTAAGGGAAGTATTAAGAAACAGAAATAAATTCTTAGGAAAAAAAAGAAAATAGTTCTGAACGGTTATGTAGTATCAACCCTTCTATATGACAGAAAATGCTGGACAATCTCATCGCAGATGAATAAGAGACAACAGGCTAAAGAATACAACAGACTAAAAATGTGAAAATTTTAAGGAAAAGGCATTTTTAGCTATCCCGATACACGTTTAAATCTCGTTGTCACATTTTTCGTATTCTGTTAAAACACTTCTCAGATATTTAAATTTTCGCACTTGCTTGATTTTGGTATTTTTAAGAAAATGGAAAAAAAAATAACTCTTACATTTAGAACCAGAAAGGGATCAGTCAGTCAGTTAAGTGTTATACGCGATACACGCTTGAGCGATCATGTCTCGTAAGAGACATGACTGACAGGGCAAAATATTTTCCAGCGGTAGGTTGCCATTAATTTCTGCGGTAGACTGATTGCTAACCAAGCCTATAGAACCCGATCCGATTTCTTATTTGGCCCATAGCTGGAGGGGAGAGATGGATTAATATCTTTCCCAAGGGTATTTGAGCGTAAGTAAATGCAATGAATTCAATTGAAATTCGAACTCGGCTCTCTGATTTCTCGTTTCGTGCCGATGTCCACTGCACCACAACGCACAGAAAGAGATTGTTGATATTTAAAGAAAACATAATAAGGATCTTTCCTCATTATGTGTCCTTGGGGAATTTGACTCCCATATAAATGGAAGATGTACAGATGGAAACAGCGAATAAGCCACCTTGTATAAATGTATTGCAGAATAAAGAATAGGACTGGTGAGGGAAAAACAACAATTACTAAGAGCTACAAAGGAAAGGAAGTTGTAAAGCGCCACGATCGCTAACGTGCTGAAAGAACACGGCACATAAAGGAAGAATCGCTTTTCCATTGCACTAAAATGAGAGTATCGTGACGGTTTGTGGTAGAGGCTATGGCGAGTGGACAATTTTTACCTCTACTTACGCGCATACGCGTGGGGTCCCCACATCAAACACGATCCCTTGACACATTTTTCTTGTTAGAGAAACAAAATAAATACTAACATCTGTTTTGTCGTACTGTGCGTCGTTTATAGTTTGTGGTAACGTTTAACTCCATAGGAAACAGACTTTATGGTCGCTATCATTTGATGGATTAATTTCATAAAGGTAGTAATGCAAACCAGATAACTGGGAACATTTATGCAATATATGGGTGTGCAAATGCCAGTAATGCTTTCGTTTAGAAACAAAGAAAAGAATACTGAACTGTTATGTGATATCTGTCTACCTGTATGTCAGCGAATGCTGGGCAATCTCCTTAAAGATGAAGATAAGACTTAAAGCAGCAGAAAGGTGACTCTACAAAAGAATACTGGCAATACCATGTATCGAACATGTGAGCAACTATAACGTTTTGGATAAAATGGTAACACTTAATATCAGGAAATTAAGCTAAGTGAAGAATAGGTTTTCGACGGCCCCTCGCCATCCTACTCTATTCTGTGTTGGTTCGTTGTCGTTGATGTTTCTGTAACTTTTCCTTTTCACAGGTACAAGCGTTAACCGTATGCAAATCTTTATACTCCGGGCGAAGTGGTCCACCTCCACGTTGGTTTTGAATTCAGAGGTTTCAACAGTTCTAAGCCCCGTCGCTCTCAGTAGAGCATAGGCCATCTACGACCACTCACTATCGCACTCTGTTCTGGGCTGGTTTGTTGTCGTCAATGCTTTCGAAACTTTTCCTTTTTACAGATAGGTGTATTAAAACTACGCAAACCAATTTATCCTCCGGGCGAAGTGATCCACCTGTAGGCAGAGTTTTTCCTTCTCCTAGATCGGTTGCTACCCAAAGCTATAGAACCCAGTCTGTCCTGATATTTACCCATAGCTGGATGATATTAGGAAAAGCCAACTGAAATTTCTGAGGAACGTAATGAGGAAGGAGGGATTAGAAATTCTGATACTCATAGGGCAGATTAAGGAAAAGAGAGACAAAGGAAAGCAGTGCGTAACATACTTAATGTGCTTGAGTAAATGAATGGTAGAATAGGTTTTGCTAGAAATAGTAAAAAAACTTATTAAGATCTAGAAAAGACAGAAAGGTGTGGAGGGTATTGATCGCCTACGTCCTGAAGGGACACACCACACAAAAGAAGTTTGAAAAGATTGACCGGAGATAAGAGTGACCAGCAAACATGGATAAACATACCCGCAATAAGATGTAGTGTGAAAAGGACATTTTTCCTCATGATACTAATTTTTTATCTAATTATCTATGGTATAGACGAGGTTGAGGTAATGAGCAAAGACCAGGTTTTATTAACTATCCCACCATTTTATTTATTTATTTGATTCCATAAGGTTACATCTTTTATTATACATGAATGATTATCATTTCTGTTCCTTTTGTATTTTGTGTCTTTGATATGTTTCTTGTAAAAATCATTGTCGTACTCATGTGAATATTTATTATTATATATGTATTACTGTGTTCAGGTTATAAACAGTTTTTTCCTTGTATATGTATGTTCATATAAACATAGCATATTTGTTTCTCTATGTATCACTGTCTGTGTCAGGTGGAATGTAGTATCAGGTTGCTGTTTGTTTTATGTTATATTATCTTTTTATTTGAGTGTGTGGATTGTATTCTTGAATTCATTCCTTGGTTTTCTTGCATATTATTTTCGTGAAGATTATTTAAGCACATCTCTGGTTTGCACGGAGGTATTCTTCTTTCGGCTGGTTGGTGTGTTGATTGACTCTCCGACGGAAGAGTGGAAGGGAGAAAAGGCAGCTACAAATGTTATAAAATGATCCCCCACTCACCATGTGTTCAAAAACGTTCTTTCTAATTATTAGCAGCCTAATTCTTCAGTTCATGATTCTTTTTTTATTTCAAACATAATATGTAAATGATAAAGACTCAAGGCTGTAGCTTTTTTGTTGGAGATTTTCTTATCAGCAAAGCAAAGCGGCTAGAGATCAAAAAACTCCTTATCAACTGAAACTAAAATTTTTTATTAGATTGTTCGGACTGTTGCCCTCATCTTTATTGTCAGATTCACGACGTTTCGGTCGTTGTAAGCTCCGATCTTCTTCAGATGACTGGAATTTCGAACCAAACCCTTTATTTTGATCACTGGCGCAGATTGTTCTCGTTCCACGAGTCATGTACCTTTCGGATGTTTTAATTATCTTTAGTTTACCTAACTTTAATTTGTTTTTGTTCGCTATTGCTGTCGCCAATTATTGAACAACAGTCCGAACAAAGTAAATAATGTAAATATCACATTCAGAAATATAGACAAATAATGTTAATTTTGCTTGCATAGTTTCCGGAAAAAAAAACTGTGACTATTGGTATTTACTAAAATGTATCAACTTTCTTCCTATCAGGTACACCTGCATTTGCATAAACGTTTCAAATAAGTACTATCAAAAAATAAATTTATCCACTTACATCTTTACATGAAAGATTTCTTTTATAAAATGGAAATAAGTTACAAAATATAAATTATGATTTTAAACCTTACCAAATGTACTGAGATTTTATTCACGATATTGTGACTATTTATTTACAATATTGTGACTATGACTAAATGCCAAATCCTGTAAAACAAACAAAATTAGAATTTCTTTAAACTACAAATCACAATCTTTAGCACTAAATTAAGGAAGATTAGTCAATATTTTTTTTATTATCCCTACTGCGGGATAATCTGCCCAGTCAGTAATGTCCCTTTCGCGACATGATCGCCCAAGCGTGTATCACGTATGGCACTTAACTGACTGACAGTCAATATTTTAAATGCGAAAATGCCACTTCTATTGAAACCATTTTGATTTCTCCTTAAATTTAAGACTGTGACATGCAATGTCATTTTTGGTTTGGTTTAGTTATAATATGTCAAATGTGCATATTGGAGGCCTTTGGAGGCCTGTTGGTTTTAATTTGATTCAGAAAGAAGCTAGCAAAAACTTGATCAAAATAGTTGAAGCTAACAAAACAAAACTGAAGTAACAAATAATTTGATGGAAACTTGAAAGATACCTATAATTTGAGGATACCAACAATTGGATCCAACAAGTCGAAGCTACCAATAATTTGATACAGCAACTTAAAACTACCAACAATTTGATTGAAATTTTAAAGATACCAACAATTTGATCAAAAAGTTAAAGCTACTAACATTTTGATTCAATATTTTGAAGCTACCTACAATTTGTTCGAAAATTGGAAACTAACAACATTTTCATAAAAATTTTGAGGCTACCTACAATTTGATAAAAAAATGTGAATCTATTAAAAAATTAATCGAACAAGTAGAAGCTACCAACAATTTGATCCAAGTTGATCCTACCAACAATCTGATCCAGCAAGCTGAAGCTAAAAGAATTTTATCAAGTTTTTTAAGTTACCTAAAATTTGATCCCAGTCGAGGCTAACAATAATTTATCCAACAAGTTGAAACTGCAAACTATTTCATCACAATTTTGAAGTTACTGATAATTTGATCCAAAAATTATTTGTGACTATAAACATTTTGATCCAAGAAGCCGAAGCTAAAGACAATTTCATCCAAGTCCGATCTACGAACAATAAGATCCAACAAATTGAAGCTACCAACAATTTGATCCAATATATTGAAGATATTTACAATTTGATAAGTTGAAGGTATTAAGAGTTTGATTCAACAAGTCTAATCTACCAACAATTTGATCCAATAAGTTGAAGGCATCAAAACTTTAGTATGAAATGGTGAAGGTATCTACAATTTGATCCAACAAGTTGAAACTACCAACAATTTGATCCATCAAGTCGCAACTACCAAAAACTTGATCTAACAAATTAAAAGTATCAACAATTTTATCTGAAATTTTGACGATATCTACAATTTCATCCAAAAATTTATGAGTTGAAGGTACCAACAATTCGATGAAATTTTAAGGCTACCAATAATTTAATTAAAAAAATAAAAAATTTGATCCAATTTGATGCTACCAAGAATTAGATCCAACAAGTTGTAGCTCAAAGAATTTGATCAAAAATATTAAGATATCTACAATTTGATAAAAAACTGAGGCAGCCTACAATTTTATTCAAGTCGTCGAACTTAGCAACAATTTCATCCAACAAGTTGAGACTACTAACAATATTTTCAAATTTGAGGTTGCCAAAAATTTGTTCCAACAAACTGAAACTACTAAAAGAATTATTCAAAAGTTGAGGTTACCAACAATTTAATCTAACAAGTTGAAGCTACCAACAAATTGTAGGTAGTTTCAAAGTTTGGCATCAAATTTATCCCAAAATTTGAGGCTAACAATAATTTGATCCAACAAGGCTAAGCTATCAACAAATTGATCCAGCAAGTTGAAGCTACTAACAATTTATTACAAATCTAAAGCTATAATGTGATCCAAAATTTGAGGATACCAACAACTTACTCGAAATTACTTGAAGGTACAAACACTTTGAAGAATAGCCTCTGCTTCTTCATATATTTTACCAGTAATAGTAGTAGTAGTAGTACTTCTATGGGATGTGCGTTGTGGTGCAATGGATATCGACTCGGAACGAGAAATCGGAGAGCCGAGTTCGAATTCTAGTTGAATTCCTTGCATTAACTTAAGCGTAAATACCCTTGGGAAAGGTATTAATCCGTCCCTTCCCTCTAGTTATGGGTTAAATAACAGAACAGATTGGGTTCTATAGCCTTGGTCAGCAACCAGTCTACAGCAGAAAGCAATGGCAACCTATTGCGGGATAATCTTCTGTCCAGTCAGTCGTGTCTCTTTCGAGACATGATCGCCCAAGCGTGTATCACGTATGGCACTTAACTGACTGAGTGTCTTCTATTCAATGTTGTACTCTATGGAAATTTTTTGAATTTTGTTTCTGTAAAAATATTGAGCTGGAAAAAAAATTAAATAAAAAGTTACTTAAAAATTTCAGTCTTAAAGCATTAAAGAGATTTTCAGCATAAGTAAAAGTTAAAGTAAACCTCTATATTCCTTATAGCTCTCCTGGTATCAGCTGTCGTCTATTCACAGAAATTATCTCCATCCTTTTCTTTCTCTTCCCCCCTCTCTGTCTCTCTGTCTCTCTCTCTCTCTCTCTCTCTTGCTTTTAATATGTCTTACGAGTGTTAAATTCTTCAAGGCTTCTTTTCTCATTATGCGTCCATCAAATTTCAACCTGTCTCTTCCTGATAGTCAGTATAAGTCTCCTTTCAGTGCCTATTTTCCTTAGAATTTCTTCGCCAATTACATGGTTAGTCCATAATATTCTAAAGCATATATAACATCACATCTCCATTGGTTCGAGTCTCTTTTTCATCTGTGAAGCATTGTAAAAACCTCACTACAATAAAGAAATATTATAACATAGCAATTCAGTACTCCTTTGTTTCCAATGAGATTTTCATATCTCTTTACACTTTGCTGAGCTTTCTCGCTTTCATTTACTACCTTATCTATGAGATCTTCATCTTTTCCTTCTGAGTCAGCCAGTATAACCATTCTATCTCCAATAGATATTATATCCTTCCCGCTTTTCTTTAATACTTTGTCTATGAGTTCTTTCCGTTTTCCCATTGAGTCAGCCAGTAAAACCATTCCGTCTGCATATTAAGATATAAGT
Source organism: Ascarosepion bandense (assembly GCA_037127315.1). Taxonomy (NCBI): domain Eukaryota; kingdom Metazoa; phylum Mollusca; class Cephalopoda; order Sepiida; family Sepiidae; genus Ascarosepion; species Ascarosepion bandense. The sequence continues at coordinate 538,363 of JBBBDQ010001834.1, read as the reverse complement.
CCACCTATAACAGATCTTTGTAGGTCATCTAGTTCTTCTAGGATTGTCTAACGGTTTCTGTTAAATAAAAACGTTATTTTCTGAAACATCTTTCTATTTTTGGATACATTCTGACGTCGTTTTCGAAGGCGATTTATACCCAGTAATGGTTACGGAATAATTTAATATCTTTCCTCTAGAGACAAAGCTTTCTTACCAAATAGGTATTTGTGCTGTAGTCTTGTGCTGCCGTTGACACTTTGTGTTCTACTATTTCTACGATAGATCTTGATTTCTTTTTATCCAACAGTGTTGCTAAACACCCGTCTCGTCTCATTTGAAGAGGATTGGTGGGACAAGTTTCGTGTAACATCCCCCCTACTTGCGGTACAAATTGCTTCTCTATTCGTCGAATGTTGCAGAAAACAGCGCCGAATGGATATGTGAATTGATTCGCTCACACTATTACCCCAAGTGAAAACCTGAATTCGTGTGTACTAAGGTTAGCTGTTAAATGTAGGTACCTCCAATATTTCGACATAAATTTTAGATGCCTAAGTTTAAAATGAAATTTTTAAAATGAAAAAGTATTCTTGAAGATTTCATTTTAGATTTAATTAAAAGCTTAATGACTACATTTATTATTCCCATTAAGTAAAACATTCTGGTGTATTTCAGATAGGAATTATATAGATTGAAATATCACATTTAATTCTGATTTCTTAAAATTTTCTTAAAAGCGGCCATTTTCTTAATTTAAACAAACAAAAATTCATTAATTTTAAAAATATTTCAAAAGATTTCTAACACTCTATTTTAGTAAAATTATAAAATTGAAAGTTAAATTAATATGATTTTAAAGAAATATTACTTACTTATAGCATAAAAATGTAATATACAACCAATTATTAACGATTGGTCGTGTTCATCTGATCGAACGTTTGACAGACTGTTGAATGACGAAGCGATGACAGCTTCTATGCATGACCATAACTGCAATTTTCATAAATCTAAGGGAAGGGACAAAACTCTTAAATTACATAACCGTTTCATAATCATGGCAGTTTTAATCAACCATACATGAAAATAAGGAACGTATTAAGTAAATAAAAATTATTTTAAAAATAGATGGCACCACTACGTTTAATAATCTTTGCAATTTTGGACTCGCAAATTTCGTTTCCACTTAATTATTATATAACCTCTAGAGAACACCGCAATACAGAATTTTACACGATTTTAAACTATTATAAAGTATTATAATTAAAAAGTTAAAAAAATTGAAAATTTTTTTGGAAAAATTCATTATTCATCAAAAAAATATTATTTCTTCAGACAATAATGTCCTTAATGTTACTTATTTACAAAAGCAATTAGAAGCTTTTTTAATTAAGTAATGTCATAGTTTTATTGGATTTATTATTTTTCAATTCGAGCAGATTTTTATTTAGAGGCACTAATTAGAAAAAAAAAGTAGGTGATTGACAATCTCAAAGACTCCTACTTCTAACAAAAAAATTTTCAGAGAACACGAAGGTTATGTGCGAAATTTCATGAAATTAAGTAAGTGCATGGGTTGGTGGGTGGGTGGGGGTGTAACACATTTAAAAAAATTTACCAATATTTAAAAAAAAAACATTTAAAAATAATTTTATTCATTTGTGAATAAGTCCTGGAAATTTCATTAAAATCGAACAATTATTTGATTTTTACAAGAATTTCCAAATAAATGTGTTTTCTACGGAAAAACGCGCAAAAACAAATCAATGTTAATAGTTAGAGAAAGCGATGACGTAAACAAAACAAGATTTTAATCAAAATTTTGAACGTGTTAGAAAGGAGTAAAAAAATTTTAAAAATAATTAAAAAATACTTTGGTCTTTCATTTTAATAACATGAACATTTTGGCGATAAAACTTTTCGTTACATTTGTGGCCTTTTTCATTACCCTATGCTGTTTTTCCCGCGAAATAGTGAAGGTACCTAGTTAAATGTGAGTGTACCGATTAATGTAATTCTTTAGATTTTATGCACACACACACACACACACACACACACACACACACACACACACACACACACACACATATATATATATGAGTGAAAATTGAAGTCAACACTCAGAGGCAAGGCGCAATCATCAGGACACCTAGCATGAAACAGTCTGTCACCTCTGAGTGTTGACTTCAGTGTTCACTTTTATATTTAAATACGCTCTATTTCTGATATTGAGCACTTTCCTATAAAAAATACCACACCTTAAAACTATATATATATATATAGGAGTAGACAAAATAATGGAAACACCTAGTACTACAATAGCATAATTTTGAAAATTTGATTATAAGTATCAAAAGCTTGTCTATTTTTGTGTTTGTTGATTTAATGTTAGTAGTACTTCATTTAGTTTTTTTTTTCTTTCTTTGCTAAAATTGTTGTACTTTTACAAATATTTTAAAAATACGTTTATTAAAATCAACAATCGCGATTATTTAAGAATTTTAAGTAATCTACTTCATCCTATGGTTCAGAAACTGTTTCCGGGGGGAAATGTCATATTTCAGGATGATAATGCACACATTCATACTACTAAAGTTATAGCTGAATTGCACTAGTAACATTCGAATGAAGTAGAATATATTATCTGGCCGCCACAGTCCCCAGATCTCAACAACATTAAACATTTATGGTTTATTTGATAAAAACAAGTTAGGAGTCGATATCCTCTACCATCATTATTGAAAAAATTAGAGACTCTTTTATCTGAAAAATGGATAAAATTTCCTCTGGAAACAATTCAACCTTTGTACGAGTCGATTCTACGCAGAATTTAAAGTGTAATTACTGGCAAAGAGGGTCTATCTCGTATTGAAATAAATTTGCTTGAAATTTCAAGGTCTTTCCATAATTTTGTCCACCATATATATATATATATATATATATATATATATATAGAGAGAGAGAGAGAGAGAGAGAGAGAGAGAGTGTGTATGTATTTTTTTATATACCAAGAACATTTTGAGTGAAAGATGTATGACAGTGGAAAAATTTTCGTTTAACGCGCATCGTCCTTTAGCATGTTATGGTTTATAAAATGGCGAGTGTTCGAAAAATAGAAAAAGGTAGATACACTGACGCAGAGAATTCAAAATTGGGCGGCAAAATAAGGAACCGTTTCTTTTGGTAGGAGTAGGAGTAAGAGTAGGAGTAAGAAGTAGGAGTTAAGGACAGTAGTTTTGTGTAGGAGTTTTGAAAAGGGGAAGAGGCTAGTCAGTTGACGACTAGAGTCCAGAAGAGATAGGCTCGTTTACTACTATCATCCCACAGTGAAGAGAATTTAGCTAGTCTGCTCCTGTATCCACACAAAATTTAAAGGTTGTAACTTGATGTAAAAACCTAAAGTTTTATACCAAAAATAAACATCATTAATTCAAGTTTGTGTTATCTTCTAATTATACCAAAACGAAGCAACACAACAAGCACATCATCAGACTAAGCTTGTTTACGTTGGAACGACTGCACATGCGCACGAACGAGAGACACTGGGAATTTTACATTGAAATTTTTTAATGTGTTTTCAATATGTAATCTACCCAATTTCATTTAGGTTATTTTTCTTTTTTTTAATTTTGTTTCCATCCTTCTTATTAAATGTCCCATTGTTGGGATACAGAACGCGCTTATCTTCTTTTGGTTGAGGTAAGTCACGTGAGTCACACGACAGCCGCTTTGTGACGTCACTCTATACAGTGGCTCAAGCGCTAGTCAGTTACAATTCGTGGACAGCAACCAGATTAAAAGGTTGTTTTCTTTCTGCTTGAGCCCTCTGGCCCAGGTTAAGGCTAAATCTGGTCTGCCTATAGCTTCATCTGGGATATGGATGAATCGTGCCGTATTCTACTGGAACATAGATGAATCGGCCCCGTAAATCTAGAGTGATAATAATGGTCTTTCCAGATCAGAAGTATCTTCAAACGATATGTAAGACCTTTCCTTTTGTTCCCCTTTATTCTTTGCAGTAGATATACGTGATATGTATTTCTCCCCGTGTGGACACTTGTATATATGTATAGTTTTGTGTATGTAAAACATTTAAAGTCTCTCTGAGAACAAGTGTTCGTCATTCGTTTTCCTGTTAGCCATTCCGTTCCATCCTGTCCGTGAGCTTCAATGTTGTTATATATCTGGTGTGACAATGCCAGTTAAGACGAGAAAAGTTAATATCCACTGGTTTAACATTTCTACGTATTATGTTTTTGATAGTAATAATCAAATTAAACTCATTATATATTATAAAAAATTCAAAACAATTGACCTCATAGTCTCTAATAACCCTACAAGCACTAAACTAAATTCTCTACAAAAAGCCAATGTAGTGTACCAATTTACATGCCCGTTCAGAGATTGTATCTCTGGTACTAATAACAAACCCAGTACATGTATTGGTTTTACTACAACCACGCTCTCCCGTAGACTTACATGTCACCTTTCTGATCAGAGTACAATTAAACAACATTTCTCAGAAAAACATAAACATGTAGGTAATATCAAACAGATTTTAGTCAACAATACAATAATCCTTACTCATACACACAGCAAAAAGAACCTTCAGATATTGGAGGCCATGTACATTAAATCAAAACAACCCATACTTAATAAAATCACGTTTAAATCCGGTCATAACACATTACATTGCATTTGAATACATGGTTCTGTTGTCATTTCGCGCTATCACGCGGTGTGACGTCATAGAACCGCATTGCAAATTTGCGAACTGCGTTTGTTATTTTTGGTAACTATTGCCGTTGCCTAGCGGAGTTTTATGTCAACACAAAATAAAATCGTCGGTGATGGTGGATGTTATTTTGTTACCGTCTTAATAACCTCTCTGAAGATGGCTCATGTGAGCCGAAAGCTTAGAACTAAATTAATACAAAATTATCCAAATGTTAGAGAATTTATGTCTTTATTTTCAACTGAAATTAAAGCTAAAATACGACGTTTAGAACGGCTCATGATTAAACATAATAGACATTCATTGTCTCTTATATTTAACAGTACATGTTTAGAAAATTATTTGCTGCTTCGATACACTATATATATAAGCTGTTAAAGACTTTAAAGATTTTAAAACTTTAAAACTTTTAAGACTTTTAAAAAATTTTCTTGAAATAGCAGAATATCATCTCCTACCTAGCCTGACTGTAACGAGTCAAGAGTGAGAACTAATAAAACAGACTGAGTATTTTTCTCAGATAGTCACCACCATTGATTATGCACTTGTGTCCTTCAACTGATTGTTTGACAGCTGAATAGTACCGTCAGGAATGTGTTTTTTCATACCCATTGCTTCAATTCCTAGTGAAGCGCATTACCCACTAGCCTAACTGTGCTCATATCCATTGATTGAACTCCATAAATGCACAGTACCGATAAATACCAGCAGTGGATGTTTTTTTCATATAGAGGAATTCAATTACACTTATTTGTTTCGTACGCATTTTGACGCCAGACGCCATTTTGACAAAATGTCTTTCAGTTTCAAAGGAGAAAAAAGTTTGGGCAATTGGTTGAAAGTTTCAGCCTCCATTAACTTACAATCAACACCTGCCTCCGACGTCATGAGCCATCATAATAAAATACGAGATGTTCATTTCGTAGTAAACCTTTTTTGTGTGTTTGTATTTTTTCTTTGGAAAAATTAATTCTCCTTTCTCACACACGCATGCACGCGCTTGCGCGTGCGCGCGCGCGCACACACACACACACACACACCTATACTATTTAAGATTTCATAGATACACTTGTAACTTATACCACAAGATAAACAACACTGCACTTAAGATTACAGCGTGACTGAGTCCTAGTTGCACGCAACGATGCGTGCAGATAGAAATTAAGAAAAGAGAAGCGAGAGAGAGAGAGAGAGAGAGAGAGAGAGAGAGATTGATGAGGGAGAGAGATAGAGAGATGGCGACAATGAATGAGGTCAAGGTAAAAAGAGATAAAGAAAAAACAAGCAAAAATAATATTTTTAATGCATACATATATAACCAGCATGTGTGTGTGTGTGTGTGTGTGTGTGTGTGTGTGCGCGCAAAGTGGACACTGAGGCAAATACCAACCGGCACAATCATGAAGATTGCGTTCAAGCATGAAGCAGACTGTCGCCGCTCGACGTTGACCTCGGTGTTCAACTTTATATTTGCATACGTTCTATCCACTACATTGAGCCCGTTTACCCATGAATATAGCATATCTTTTTACTGTCTTTTTATCTCATACAATGTGCAATGGGTAAGTTGTTCCCATCTTATCTTTTTGTTTCGCATATGCACGTTATTTGTTTTTGATTTTGTCGACTCCACAGTATAGTAGGGTCAGTTGGGCACCGTTGTGAGAAAAAGGGCACCATGATGCAATTTATTACGCCACAAATTAGGAAACGGCATGTTGTACTGCTTGGCATTCTTGGCGGAAGCTCCAATACGAAATTTACAGAATGTTTGGGTGTCAATCTGAGGACAATATAGAGAATTCGGTAAGAGTTAGATGAGTCTAATGGTGATTACGAAAGTACGGCTGCTCGGGAAACTTATCTGATCATTCTGATACGAAAATAACTCCCGAATTTGTTGGTGAGAGCCTCAAGCTAAACACACAGGCTTACATGAAGTGTCTTGTGAAGATAGTGCTGCTCTAGATAAGAGGGTGGCTGCCGGATGACTTTGTCTAGCACAAGTATTCTGCATCATGCCACAAAAACAGAAGAACAAAGTCATGGCTGTCAGACAATTTCTGCGACCACATCACCCTTTACATCTTGCCACGTAACTCCCTAGACTGTAACCCCCTTGATTATTATGCGTCGGGCGCAGTTGAGCGAGAGAAAAATAAAAACCCCTTGTAACAGCAAAAATAAACTGAAGGCAATGATTATGGCAGTATTCACTGGCTTAAACAAGGAGATCGTACAGAAGAGATGCAGGAGATTTCGAAGTTGTCTAAAGGACGTGGTTGAAGCCAATGGCGATTTTATTGAATAAATATACCTTTTAGCATCTCAATATATTTGTGTGTAATTTTGATAAATATATCTGTTAAAATGTGATGTCAGTGTTATTTTATTTTTGCGTAATTTATACAGCAACTTATCTATTACACACACACACACAATATATATATATATATATATATAATATTTTAATCATTTCAGCCCAATAAAGTTAATAGGTTGCAAAGTGTTACTGTGTATTAGAGAATATGAGAAATACTATTAAGGAGAGAAAGCAATAAAAGAACTAGGCGTAAGAAGACAGAAGATAACTATTCACACACACACACACACACACACACACACACACACACACACACACACACACACACACACACGAACGTGCTAAATGTCTTAGGATATTGTCTTTTATAGCATAAAGATAATGGTTGATGGCGCCATTCAATCTTGATGTTCTGGAAATGATCACATTCATATCAGCTGTGCTCTGACACTTGATGAAAATCCCGGTTTGGCTACTCATGAGAAGGCTACGTGCATTAACATTAACTCAAACGTGATATAAGAGTCGATGCTGAGCAGGTACAAGACATTCCGTTTCTGAAACTGTGAGAACGTTTAACATCCCTAGTTTGTACAGACCGTATCGGGAATACCTGATGGAAGTAGATGGAAAGCGTTGCACATCTTATGGTTTAAGTTACCCATGTAAAATGTGATATATATATATATATATATATATATCAATAAATTCCGAAATTTACATTCCGTTAAAAGGCCATTTCAGAGAGAAAATTATCGCTTCATCAACAACGTTCAAAAACAAAAATTTATTAATTCAAATATGGTACAAAAATTCACATACCGGAAGGAACCCAAAAACAATCCATACACAGGAAAGTTATATATATCCGCAGACAGATCTGTTTCCCTGTATCACAGCTCATCAGTACGATTAGACATCCAATTGCTTTTATCCAGGATTGAAACCCGACTGAATTGGCGTCAGTCGGCGATTCTACCTCTGAGCTATGAGCGCTCGGTAGGAGGCAGACTTTTAGCGTATGATGTATCATACACCAGTAGTTAAAGTGCTCTAATTCATTACTGAATGAGCCATGTGTAGATGCTAGAGTAGCTATTTATTTTTTTTTCAAAGTCTACCATTCTTCCAGCGTGCTCAATCAGGGTATATATATTTATATTTTTTTGAGAAGTTTGTCATTTAACTGAGGAGAGTTATGCTAACTTTTAAGTTTCATGAAGGTCTTGTCAAGTCTTCACTCCTCAGGGCTTTAACTTCGTTGGCTGCTGCTTTCCGGTCTTTGTGTAATTCTTTGTATGTGAGTGGTTAAAGGCTGGGAGCAACGGTAGAGGATTAAACAGCCCTGAAGTGCGGAGACATCCCTAAAATGGCTTCACGAAACTTTGAAATTGGCATAACTCTGTTCAGGTAAGTGGCAAACTTCTCCACATGAATTCTATTAACACTCTATCTTTATGTCGAGCACTTTATGACAAAAACCTGCTTACTAAAAATGCCTTTTTTATTAGTAAACCACTGAAAAAAAACAAACAAACAAACATAGTAATCTTGGCGATAAGCATCATCACAGCTCAAACTATCTTCAGGGAACAATAACAAGAAAGGAATTGTCCTTGCCTTTTTAATATTTTTGAAGAGATCTGTATATGTATGTATGTATGTATGTATGTATGTATGTATGTATGTATGTAGTTATGTGTGTGTACTAGAAAAAATATAACTTTTCCAAAATCATATTCAATTACATCTACTGCAGACAAGGTTGAGTGCTTTGTTCACAAATTCTCTTCCAACTCCACACTTGATTCGTCAGAAGTACCCACACTCAATTTCCACACCTAGAACTGAGGCTCAACTAAGTAATATATACATAACTCCGCCTCTGGTCCCTGACATAATTTCTAAGCTCTTATAAGAAAAGCGGAGGTGATGGAATTCCAATTTAAATTGGCATCAAATTCCCACCTTTTCACTGTCAAAATAGTTAAATGTAACCGCTTCTTCTACTTTTACAGTTATTTTTTCGCATTTTCCGTTTATGAAACTCCCTTTTGTTTGCTTGCTTCCCTGATAATTACAATCTTCAAAAGTTTAAATGCAACGTCAATTGTCATGTTCTATCTCCTTGATTTCCACCTTTCTCTTATCCTTTCTTCAATATCCCTTGTACGTTGATATTTTTCTCTCATTCTAACCCCCTGCACACCAGTGGCGGTCTTACTTTTTTTTGTGTGTGTGGGGGGACGATTATAATTATTTTAAAAATGATTTTGTAAAAAAAAAGAATTATAAACTTGAAAAAGTATTTTAATTAAATTAAATGGAATATCGTTGAAGTTAAATTTTTGGCGTTATATGAAATATATTATTCTTTAACATTGTCTGGACCAAGGCCATAACAGTGAGAGTAAGTATTGACCTCACTACTCATGATCTGTGAGATAAGATCTTTTGAGTTTGTTTCCCGAATTCGTCTCTCCTTTTCATCGAGGCTCTTTCTTCTGTACAATCTCCAAAAGTTTAAATGCAACGTCAATTGCTATTTCTATCTCCTTGATTCCTGTCCTTCTTTTATTCTTTCTTCGACATTTCTTGTACCTTTTTTTTTTTTCTCTGTCTCACTGTAACCCACTGTATACCAGCTGTAGTCCTGCTTTGTTTGGGATGAAAGGATTATTAAAAATATATAATTTTACAACAAAATTTTGTTTTGAAAACAAACACAGAAATTAAAATCGAAATATATTTGCTTTACTCTATTTCTAAAGGTATCTGATGTAACAAAATAAATAGCGAAACATGTCAAATTTATAAAGACTTTTCTACTTGTTTTTTTTATGTTATCACGTGGGTTTGGGATAAATCTAGATGATATATCTTTTATCTATATGTGTGTATTAACAGTCCACACACGCACGCACACACGCACAGAGTGAAGGTGACAAGCACTGACACACATATTCTCCCCATGTATCCCAATGAGAATTAGATGAAAATAAATATGCTTAGTGGTATGCAGAAAGAAAAAAAAAACGCTGCTTTCGAAGTTGGATTAATTATACAGATATTCTCGTGTATCGAGAACACAACTGGATATAGGCGAAGAGCCAACACGCTGCCCTAAATACAAAACAATGAAAACATTTACCAGAGAAATACTTTATATAAAAGAAGAAAATTCTTATCGCTACCATTCTCCTCTCTTAGCAATAAGATAGTCGTTTGTACAAGACGTTGGAAGAGCACAACAATGATGGGGCGATAAAGATTGAATAATTGATTAAACAAAAATGTAACAACAGGTAATATCATCTAAATATCACATATATCGGGTTGCTTATACGAATATTATTCTAAAGATAAAAAGTATAAGATTAAAACAGTTGTTCAATATATGATTAATATTAACTGAGTAATATTAATTACTGAAATACATTTGTCTGATATACATTATAAAATTCTAATGATAGTATTAAAGAGAGAATTAAACCATAACTAGAGCAAGAATAAAATAACTTCCATAAGGACACGGGATCAATAAATGTCATCTTTATGATCAAAATGATATCAGAACGAGAAATCCAAATACAGCGAGACCTATATCTATGTTGCATAGATTACGTATAAGCATTTGATACGATCTCGCTATGTACTTAGATATTCTTGATAAAATACAAAGAATCTACAATGTTATTTGTCCTGATCAGAGATCTCGGCTTCAGTCACATTCCCACAGCCGTAACGAGGATTGTGTCTTTTCTATAAATATTTTCATGGTAAATTTCTTTATGGTATCTAGACTTTACGAATTTAAGCGTAGTATTAGATTGGCGTTGTGGTGCAGTGGATATCGACTCGGAACAACAAATCGGGGTGCCGAGTTCGAATTCCAGTTGAATTCCTTGCATTCATTTATGCACAAATACCCTTGGGAAAGGTATTAATCCGTCTCTTCTCTCCAGTTATGGGTTAAATAACAGGACAGATTGGGTTCTATAGCCTTGGCTGGCAACCAGTCTACCGCAGAAAGCAATGGCAACCTACTGCGGGATAATCTTCTGCCCAGTCAGTCATGTCTCTTTCGAGACATGATCGCCCAAGCGTGTATCACATATGGCACTTAACTGACTGACTAGATTGGCAGCCAGATCTCATCAATTTATATTTAAAATGGCCAAATGTAATCGAAAATTATATGCTTATAATATCTATTCTCGCGCTTTTCACTTGTGGAACTCTCTTCCGGCCTCTTGCTTCCCAGTCAACTTTTATTTTCAAAAGTTTAAATGCAATATCAATCGTTATCTTCTGTTTTCTTAATTCTTGTTTTTTTTATTTTTGTCCTCTCTTCTTGACAGTAGTTTTTTCTTACATTATCTAACACTCAATAACCGAAATGCGTATAAGATCAGAGACAGCCTTAGGGTTGAAGAATTCATTGTTATTCGATGAAGAATTTTGTAAATTAAACTTTGAATGTGTCACGAGTTTTCGTAAAAGCGACTTTGAAGTAAATATGTCGCATGAAGAGGAAAGCCGAATTTTTAAATGAAATTGAATATAATTCTTTTCAAGATGGAAAAGTTTCCAAATTTCAGGTATGAAACGAACCGTGAAGGTTAAGCAAACAAACGAAACAAGAAACTCTCAGTAAACTTACAAGCCATTTGGTAAATAGCATTATTTAATACTTATATTTAAAAATATATATAATGAACATAAGTTGGATGATTTCATAAACCCATTGGTAATATTATATTTCACGGCTCTCTTATAGACCGCTCCTCAAACCAAATTCATACAACAATGAATGGGTCAAAATTATCCAGAAAAAAATTAAGTAAAAAGAAAGAAGAAAAAAGAAAAAGAGAAGAAAAACAGGAGAGAGGAGGTTAACTTAACAGTGTTAGATATTAGCGTATATTATATCTAGACAACTAGACGACTATTATATCTAGACGGCTATGGCCTAGATTTACAATGACAGTATTTATGGAAGTCAGTATATCTTGACTTGGATTTGTAGTTGTCTATCTTAAGATGCATGACATTAAAAATTAAAATTAGGGGTTGAATTTTCTCTAGAAACAATGAATTGTTAGTTTTTCTTATTAATTCTAACCGTAATAATAATATTATTATATTATTACATAAAACTTATTGGTAGTAATAATAACATGATAATAAAGAAACTAATATTTAAAAACCCTAAAGTAATAATAATAATAATAATAATAATAATAATAATAATAATAATAAAATAATATAGATATTAATAATAAAGACAAAATATAATAATTGATAAAAATTACCAAAATAAAAATAAAAAATAATAATTCATAAAACCGATTAAAAATAATCTTACATTAAAATAAAACGTTATATAAAAACTATAAGTAAAAATAAAAATATAAAAATAATAAAAAGCAATAATAGTAAAGTAGACATGATAACAATAATGATAAAAAAGATTTAAGGGTATAAAGTCTTTAACGGGAAATTCTAGAATTTTCTTTTCAAATCAAACTTATAATTTTAACTTCAATATTGTTATGTTACTCATATACCTATTTTATGTCGACATTTAAAAATTGGATTTAATCTCTTGTAAAATTTACCTTATCAAGTACCAAGGATTTTACTTTATATATATATATGACAATTTTCGTAAAATGCATCGGGTTGATGGTTTGGCACACACCAACAATAATGTTTTTAGCTGAGGATCATTAAGGATTTTGTGTCTTACATCATCATACTACTTTTTCACGGCGATCCTATCGATAATGATCGGATATCAACTTATGTGCCATCCATCAGCTACAACTATTCTCATAGTATAAAATTCTCGTAAACTAATAATAATCTTCCTTATTATAATAAATGCCGTTATCTATCTATCTATCTATTTGTCATAGAACCGCATTGCAAATTTGCGAACTGCGTTTGTTATTTTTGGTAACTATTGCCGTTGTCTAGCGGAGTTTTATGTCAACACAAAATAAAATCGTCGGTGATGGTGGATGTTATTGTGTTACCGTCTTAATAACCTCTCTGAAGATGGCTCGTGTGAGCAGAAAGCTTATAACTAAATTAATAAAAAATTATCCAAATTTTGGAGAATTTTTGTCTTTATTTTCAACTGAAATTAAAGCCAAAATACGACGTTTAGAACGGCTCATGATCAAACATAATAGACATTCATTGTCTCTTATATTTAACAGTATATGTTTATAAAATTATTTGCTGCCTCGATACACTATATATATATATATATATATATATATATATATATATTTCCCTCTTGGTACGCTCATGAAGAG